>JAEQBH010008749.1:0-118267 GCA_016808115.1 Tetrastigma voinierianum
GCACACCACAATCCCTCCTCTGCCGTTTCACCACATCGTAGTGTCGTGACCTAAGGCTTAAAAAATGGGCAAAGAAACACCCCATTTTGGTCCCCTGCACTCCTTCTTTTGTTCGACACATTCTAAAATCAACATAAATTAGCCTTATTACCACAAAGGCCATTGAAACTAGGAAAACTTGCAAAAATGTATTTATTGTACAAAATACGAGTTTAATTACAATTTATCTTTAATTAAAATTTATAGAAACTGGGTTTCTACCCAGGATTTAAAAAATACAAAGCAAGGCCAGATTTGGCCCCTTTCCTTCACAACTGAGGTCCTAGATAAGCTTCGTCGCCCGTTGTACCTCTGGCACCTGAAATTGTTATTCCTAATGACTGTAAGTGAGCAATGCCCAGTAGTCAATTTTCTCTATACACGGTTATTCCCACCTTAAGTGCTCATGGCTTGGCAGAATCTACCACACACATTCAAGTAAATCATGCATATCCCTATTTGAATGTCTACATGCCCCATTCCATGCTCTCAGTCCTCATACCGACTTCACACATGCAATTTGTCATGTATGATAAATCGTTTTGAAAACAAAGATATTTGTTTGTTTGTGGACAACCCTCCGATATATTATTGTGGACATACTCCGATAAATAATTATTGATCAACCATCCGAAACCATATCACGCACTTACACCTACTGTTCTATGATATCCCCGTGCATATGAAATGCAATATACCATTTTCATGCCAATTCATGTTAATATATCAAGCATGCATATACTAACATAATTTATGCAAACCAACATGTTATTCACCTTTAGCAATAACACAAATAGCACACATGGCCCATTCAATGGCCCGACAATTCATCTTAGAATTGTCAGAAACAATCCAACAATCGAATTGTCCTAAAATGGGTCCTTGAAACCCCATCGCTTAGTCCCATCTTTCGGACTAAATGCACCCATTCCGACCCAAATACACTAACCATCTGAACGGCTCTACCAAAAACTCAAACCACAGAGAAAAACCCTACCTCGAGTTTGGTCAAAACTCCTCGATTCCGGACTTAGTGCGAAGCTCCTCCCGCGAGGAAGAATCCTTGTCTTTACCACCGAAACCGTCTATCCGATCATCTAGAAACTTGTATATACATAGGTGTTTCCTTCTAGGGCTCTCCCTTCTTTTTCTCTCCTTTCTCTCTTTTTCCCCCTCTCTCCCCATCCCACCGATAAGTCCAAGATGGGTCAAGTGGGAGTGTACCCTTTGCCACATGTCATCACCCCCATTGGCTCTCTTGGATTACCCTTATCCATATATCCATCTACTTTGATTTCACCCAATCATGTGGTGACACATGTCTCATAAGAGTCCCACTCTGAGCCTTGTTCGACCGGGTTCTTCACTTGACACGTGGCACACTCAGCCACTAACACGCGCCATGTGTCCCAGATTGTCCCTGCACTCTCAAAACGTGAAATTCGACTGTCTCGGAATTTGACGAAATTCGACATTGTAGCTAGATTTCGCAAGACGATTTCAACTATGAAGTTTGTTTTGGTTTATCCGAGACGAAGAATTCGAATTTTCAACCGCACTCTGCTTTACCCTTCTTAAAATTTGAATTTTCTGCCTTTACATTCTTCCCGTAAAAGAATTTCGTCCCGAAATCTGGCACACGTTAAAACATCACTCACATGCATATGCAAAGTGCATTAATCATGCATGCAAACTAGTCATTTAATTTCTAAATGACTAAATCACAGACCTTCATCCCTAACACAGGTAGGTGGCAAAAAACGTGTCTCGCGCCTCCCATGCTGCTTCCTCCACCCACCTGCTGCCACTGCACTGACCATTCCCCACGGTCTGCACTCCAAAACCCCGATCCCCCGACTATCCATGATGTGCATTGGTCCCTCCTCGAAGGTCCCATCTGTGTCAACCGTAATCTCTCCCTAATCCACCACATGAGATGGATCTGGAATATACTTCCGGAGCATGGAGACGTGGAACACCTCATGGACACTTGACATGCTGAAGTAGAAAGCCAACCTATGACGCTATCAGGCTCACCCTCTCGAAAGTACCAGGCCTGATGAACCTCGACGACAAATTTTCCTCGTCAGTTAAATCCCGACCACTCTTTCCTTCTCTTGCATCACCTCCAAGAAGACGCGGATCACCAACCCCCAAACCGTCGACGTCGTCTCACAACAGAGCTCTTCCGCCGACTCCTGCCGTGAGGAAGACGCCTGCCGCATCAAATTCACCTTCTTCGAGGTGCGTAATCTAGCCGTGACCCGACCAACGATGTAGAGCCTCCCACCTCTTCCAAAGAATGTGATCTGGCCCGGGCCCCATGCTACAACGCCTCATAGGTGCCATCCAGATACTCGCCCTGGAGCACCGTTGTTGTAGCGAATTCCACTAAGGGCAAGTGTTCCTCCTGCTACCCTTATGATATAGATCATGCTCAGCATGTCCTTCTAAAACTGTATGGTCCTCTCCCGACCACCATCCGGTTCGAGGATGAAACGCAAAGGTTCATAGTCAATTGTGTTCCCATGGCCTTCTGTAAGCTCTTCCAAAAGTGTGTCATAAATCTGGGATCTTTATCCGACATTATGGACACTGGCACTCCATGTAACCTGACACCCTGATATACAACCGACACTCCTCCGATGTGAAGGTCATCCTCAGATGACTAGGTGCCTGAGCAACTCTGGCTGACATCTCCGTAAACTGGCCTGGAGAAGTGTGGGACTTTTCTCTTCCCTTCTACTGGACTATCCTCCCATCAATAACTCTCGATCACCCGATCTCCTTCCCCTGAGAAACTGACCCTCGTTGTATTACTGGATGACATGTTGTCATCCCCTGGCTTGCTCCCACCCATATCTTAAACTACGATGCCCCGTCGCACTTCACCTACTCAAAATTTCCTCTATATGTTCATGACCTTCGTGATCCTTTCAACCACCTTTACGTGACCTTCACAGCCATGACGCCGTAAATGGGTAATAATTCTCATTGTGTAAAGTCTTCCCGTCTTAGCCTCAAGTGCAGCCCCACCCTGTCATGGTTCCACCGCATAACTTGAAATATAGTAACCTCCTTCGCGCTTGTTTCCAGTGTCTCCACTCAATACATGTGCCTGGCCAAAAAGCCAAGCATCACTAGTGGTATTTTCTCAGATCCAACGAGATTTGAGTTCATCGTGACTTTATGAAATGTTTGGTCGCGATCCTCCAACTCGATGCCATAGCCATAAGCCTTAACATCAAGAGCAAGAAATGTTGTTCTGGGTCCTAATATCCACCCATTGATTCGTTGTCTGTATTCCCCTACAACTATAAACGAGTTGTTCTAAAAGGGAAACCAGTACGCTATGCTCGAGGACAACATGGTCGTCGCGACCAAATGAACGGTCTCCACCATCGATTCGAACACTCATGACTGAGTAGCGGGAAGAGGGCTCAGAAGAACAGATGAAAGGATAAACGCCACCTTTAGAGATTCGAGCGACGTATCATCATATCAAGGTCGGGATCGAGACCGAGTCAGCGAGAATCCAAGGCATGATAATAAAGATAGAGCGAGGAGTCCCACTCAAGCAGGGGGAGATAGTACTATCTGCTTCTGGCTTGAACCAAACACCGCTGTCCTTCAATGCCCTTTGGGACGAGACCGGTTTATGCAATGAAGGCGGTGCAGTCCTCCTACCACAAAATGCTGAGTTTCCAAACTACATTAGGCTGAATTTCCAGATTGACATAAGAGGAGACCAAAAATTAGTCGAAACCTGTTATGAGGACAAACAGCTAAAAGATGACATGTTGACCAAATAGCAACGATAGCTCGAGGCTCGCTTCGCCTAGCATGATGATTCCAAAGGTGTAGAGCCCGTACAATTGCACCCTTATTCGGCCCAGACAGGCCAAAGCAGGTAGGCTTAGGAACTACATCCCCTATTCAACCCAAACAGGCCTAAGCATGTAGGTTTAGGAACTTCATTCTCTATTCGGCCTAGATAGGCCCAAGCAGGTAGGCTTGGGAAAGCCACCCTCCCCGCCTCGAATAAAAGTATTTTCTCAATTTTCATGAAGAAGTATTTTTAGTAGTTCTCCATAAGATGATTATGGTAAAACTTTTCTGGGTCGCCAACTCTTTGACGGGCCCTAGGTCTCGGCAACAAAAGTCCCTTCACCATTAATTTCCATAATGAGATGGTTATTCTAAGCCTTCCGCGGCTAGCCCTCAACTGCCCTAGGCCTCAAGCAACATAAGTCTCACGGTGCATTTCTCCATGAGACGACTTCCTTGAGATGATCATGCTAGGTGCCTTTGGCGGCTAGCCCTAGATTTGCCCTCCGCCCTGCAGCATAAGTTCCTTCTACCATTATCCTCCATGAGATGTTCCGGTCAGATACTGAGGACATGGCCTTTGGCGGTCGCTCTTGACGGCCCTAGAAAAAGAGTGCAGCATAAGTCCTTACAGACGTTATTTCTCCTAGAGATGTTCTCCGTGAGATGACCTTATGCCTCAGGCATCAACCCTAGATGGCCCTGGGCCTCAGGAAGATGATTGCTCTCCTTATTTATGAGATGGGACATTCCCTCGAACTCCGAGAGCCGAACCGCTTCGACCTCGTGTAATCTGAGGGCACTTGCCAGCAACATGCTCCGTGCTGGGCCGCCTCATTTGTTATAGACATCCCTTTACTTGTGGGTACAGGCAAGACCAGAACTTCACCCACAGTTGCTCTTACTTCTTCAACTATTATGTGCATCAGGTTCTAAGATTCCAGCCAAGCCTAATCGAGAAGAATACTGTACCGCACGTACGAAACTCGAGGACTCCTCTCGCCTCGTTAGCATCACGCTTCACCTTCTCGGCGAGCCTCGCTACTAGCCTAGCTATTCTCATCATACAACCCAAGTAGCTTGGCAATATAGGAAGACTCCTTTTTGGGAACATCTATCGCCTTTCTAACCCTAATGGCTTGAAACGATACTAGGGGGGCTAGTGGAATGGGATAAACTATAACTCACATGGCATTCGTGTGAGTGACCTGAACATCCATGTAGGCGACTCAAACCCGATCACATGACAATTATTTAAGTGGCCTGACCAAACAAACCGCTAATCGGCAGGAAGATCAGGCATGACCCTAACTCCAAATCCACCTCGAGAATGGGGCTTGATACTTCAGAGCAACAAATCTCTCGGGTACGAGATAAAGCAAACGGCATGTACCTCGACAAAGGCATGACCGGGTTAATGTATAGCAGTTAATATATGAATTAAGGGGTAACGTAAGGACATTAAGGGTCACTCATAATTGCCCATCTCATAACCATCCAATTATGTAAACACCTTTTAAATTTCGGGTATATGATGTAAGGGAATGAATCAAAAAGGGATCAGATTTTGATTTATGGAGAAGACAACAATTTTTGAAGGACCAAAACCTTTCCAGCCATATACGTAAAGAGTTTTATCAAGATTTGAATTATGGCAAAGTAGAGGGAAACTTAAGTCACTACCTTTACCTAAACAATAATAACTGGACCTAAGATGTGGTGGGTCTGTGTCTCCAAGATTTCATTTTCTAAGGCTTTATTGGATTTAAGGTGTAACCAAACCATTAAAGTCCATAACCAATAAGAACGACATTTGGTATTAGCGTACTGGATTTAAGTGTAACCTGCCATTAAAGTCCATAACCAACAAGAATCGAATATTTGCATTAGCAAATTCTCCCATTCAATGTTATATATATATATATATATATATATATATATATATATATATATATATATATATATATATATATATATATATTTATATGTATGTATGTATGTATGTATATATATATATGTATGTATGTATATTATAACCAAAGAAAGATGCCGCATTCAACCCGCATAACAAAAAAATCCTTCTAAATGATTCACTCCACTTACGCACACAAAGCATTACTTAGTATCATCAAGCAACCAACATGGCAAGAGGAAAACATGATAATCAAACCAATTTTACCCATGCAAAGATAAGGGAAAAACACTCTCATGTTTCAATCACGAGGCCGTTGTTCTCTATCGCGGCCATGCTCATCCAGCATACTCTCCAACCCCTATATTTCAAAAGGATGAACAACCCACATACACGTAAAATCAAATAAATAGATGAAGCAATAACATTAAAAATCATTTTCTTAGTTTATATATATATATATATATAATTTTTTTTTTTTTCATACGTAAGCAAACATTAGAAAATAATTTTCCTTAGTGTTTTTTTCCTTTTCCTAGTATTTTCGGATTCCAATTGGAGCCTAAAGGATGGGGTTTGGTAATTATACTTCAGGTATTATACCAATGAGATATTATACATTATTAGGCATGTAAACTGTGGTGATGCATGAAAATAATAACTTGATCTCGATCAAGTTATGTCGTGATACCAAATTGATGTTGCTCGGCTACGAAACATAATAAAATTAAGAAGAAAGCAAACAAATAAATAAAACGAAATTCTCGAGTTTTTCAATATTATATCAAATCTACCAAAATAATAAATACAAGGTGCTATTTATAAACACCAAAAAATCCTAACGGATAAATCCTAAAATCCACCAGATAAATCATAATAACCCCACGTATAAACTTAAACCCTAACAAATAAATCCTAAAAAGCACGACAAATAAATAACTAATAATAATAAAATAATAATTGAACTTGGCTTCCTATCTCTTCTAGTCCTAGATATGGGCCTACTCTATGCCCTATCATTCCCTCCGGTTGAAAAGAACTCGACTCCGAGGAGGACTTAAAATTTCTAAATCCTATCGCTGGGTCCGATCCTCACATTCTTTTGTTTACTCCTCGAATATCCCATGTTTTATTTTCTTCCAAAGTCTTGAATTTGTGGTTGAATGTTGAAATTCTTTTGACTAGAGTCGGGTAACCTGTGGAGAGCTTGATCGGGCCGGGTGAATCGATCCAAGGGGATCTGATGTCAAGCTCTTCTTATGCCAAACTTGGTGTTTGGTTTCGATGAGCTGATTCCAGGATCGTTGAGAAATCGAACCTGGAACAAGAGCGCAGATCGCCACGGATGTTGTAGCACCGGAGTTCGGTGATTGGGGAAATCAAAAGGAGCGGTGGCTATCACAAATTACGGCGAAGTAATAATCGCAAAGATCAAAACTTGTTGTAGAAACTTCAGAGTGGGCAAGGTTTCGATCCTCGAGTAGCAAAGAATTTCGATCCTCAGAGAAGCAATGCATACAATCGAAGTAGCAAGGGGTGTCGTTTCTGAGCGAGGGCAATGATCGGCTCTGGACGATAGTCCGAGGAGGGCTATCTGGGCAGAGAGAATACGAAAAGGGATCAAGGTAGTCAAGTTAGTGATCTCAGGATACCTGGAGGACCGGTAATTCTCCAAACCGAACAAACAAGAAGCTCTGATCTCGAATCAAGAACTTGAAACAAATAGAAATAACTTGATCTCGAATCGAAGTTAGGCTCTGATACCAAATTGATGCATGACAAGAATAATAACTTGATCTCTGGATCGGGGTTATGCCGTGATACCAAATTAATGTAACCCTACTTACGAAAAATAATAAAATCAAGAAGAAAGCAAACAAATAAATAAAACGAAATTCTCGAGTTTTTCAATATTATATCAAATCTACCAAAAATAATAACATAAGGTGATATTTATAGGCACCAAAAGAAAATCGTAATGGATAAATCCTAAAAATCCTAACAGATAAATCCTAAATAACTCAAACAGATAAATCCTAAAAACCCTAACAGATAAATTCTAAACAGTACGATTAAATAAATAACTAATAATAATAAAAATAATAATTGAATTGGGGGCATCCTATCTCGTCTAAGCTCCCAGATATGGGCCTACTCCATGCCCCATCACCGTGAATCATCCTTTCAAATATGCTAACCCAAGTCATTCCCTATAATCACGCAATAAATTAATATATAGATGGAGGGGTCTTCCGAGAAAGAAATATCTAATAAGAGACCTAAACCGCTAAGATGATCCCAATCTTATAAGTTAAAGTCATCAAATCAAATTTCTTGAATGAATTTCCTAGGTCGTTGTAATTGCAGTGGATGTTGTGTTTCAATTAAGCACGTGTTAAGGTGTAAAAAAGAAGAAAAAAGCACGTGTTCATCAAAGTTTCCGATTGACTACAAAAAGATAAGCATGAAGGAGTTTATTTTCCAAGTGACCAATTAATCACGTCACAGAATAATTTCCTTTTATACACGTGGTTCTATGTAATGTGGGGGACTTCTTGATTTTGTGGATATGCATGATCCAAGTTCCACGTAATATTGCATGGATCCATTCATGTAACATCCTTATCATTTTCAACGGTCTGGAACATGGGTCACACCTTAAATTCTAATACCAAAAAACAAAATTTCTAAATCTAATTACAGAACTTCGACTAACATTGTTCATATCTAACAAAACAGCACCATAAGTTGGTCTTAATTCATGTATTACCTCTTTAATACCGATGGGGTTTTGAAATAATAGGTAATAAGCCCAAGACGTTAGCCCAAACGGATTAAAACGGGTCCAAAGACTAGCACAGGTCTGATGACATCCCCCAAATATAGCCCAAACAAGGGCTCAATTCACCCCTTAAAAGACTAGCGTACCCCAAAGAATCCATATTGCGGAACACCTAATTTCCACCAATCGAGAAAGTAAGATATTTCCCAATTATCGCAATTAATTATCCTCATTAATCGGTTTACGATAAGGAAAGAAAATCTCCTACCCAATTGGGAGAATATTGTATCATCCTCCAACAAGGAAACATAATTATTCTGTCATCATCCAACTATGAAACATAATTATTCGCATCATAATCCAATTAGGAAAGTTGTCATGATCATACATTATAAATACCAGGTCACCCCATAAGTGAAAGGTACGCAGACATATGCACGAAAATTCATTCCCTAAGCAGTTGATCTTCTCTTCCCCTAGAAAGAACTGACCTAGGCATCGGAGAGGCAACAGGCAAGCCCCCGCCGATCCTTTTTGTTTCTTAATTTTGCAGAGGAATCCAACGTACGAGTCTGACCAAATTAGCAACCAAAGACAAGCCCAGCTCCGATTGAAAAGACATCGGGCCATGGGCCACCCGTGGGAACGATGCCCTTTACAAATAAAGCTGACCTCTCAACGACTGATGGTATCAACTCGGAACACAAGCAGGAGCAACACCAATCCTTCAAGGATGCAAGACCAGCCAGGTGACATCGACAGCCTGTGACGCCCCAAAACCTGGGGGTCCGTTGACAACCCGTCAACCCGTGGAATACTCGTGAATGTGGGGTAGCCCGACACTAATCACGAAAATCGGGCAGAGACTCCTTTGTACGAGGAGCTCTACCCAAAGTATATAACCTGTCCTAAACAACATCATAAGAAATATACATGAGTAAAACGACCACTTAGGCCCATACAACAATACTCATCAATATACATCAACTATATACCATGGCTCAAGAGTTAATAATTCACTCTTATTTCAAACATATATTAAAATTATAGAATTCTAATACATATCATACATCATAAAACCATCAAAGCCACAACCCGGCTTTCCTTCAAAATCGGCCTCTGAAATGAGCCGTATTCTCGAACTCTCCTTGTACCTGAAAAAAAGATTCCCTCGACAAGGTGGGATATCACTTAGGAATCACCCTAACGGGTTACTCCCACCTAAGTGTATGCAATGATCCAATTCTAAACACACACTCAAGTACCCGTGATCCCACGGAATGTCTACGTCCTGCTCTCATGTCTCGAGTCCTCACTATTCTCACACTTGCCTAAGCCATGTATAAGCCATGTATGAAAACATCATTTTCAAAACAAAACTTGTTGTTCTTGAAATGCACTAAGATCGGTAAAAGATGGGACTACCCTCAGGCGAATGTGTTGGAGAACTTCCGAAGCATTCATAGTCCTCATCAGAAATGATCACATTGGACCGTCTCCCAACCCCATTCTCCGGAATATCATCCTGTGAAATTCCTTTCGCAACCATGTTCATTTTTCAGAAAATTTATGTCATGCACTCACACCTAATTTCTAGGTTACCAGTGCATATGAAAATGCATTATGCCAATTCCAATAACTCATGCTAATATATATAACATATACATACTAACATAATTAATCCACACCAAGCATGTTATACAAATTCTCAATCCATTACACCAAAAATTAGCTCACATGGGCTAATTAACAAATACGAGCAATTCGATTTGAATTACTCAACCAAACACATTTTCTCACAAAATATTTTGTGAACACTATTCATGTGAACAGTGAAACCCTCGGATTCTTTGTTCGCGACCAATCCTGACATCGATTTTACTTTATGAACCCGAAATCCAGTGGCCATTAGGCCTCATGCACATCATGACATAATTTATAGCATAAATTATACCACTAGCGACCAAGCAGTCGATTGGTATCATGTTGCTCTGGCTTAAACTCCCTAAAATTTCCACATTTTAGTCCCAAGTTTTGGGACCGATCAAACGGCCGTTCAAGGCCTCAAACCAACTCAATCATCAACAAAACACTTAAACAAAGTGTAACTCAAGTAGGATAAAACCCCTACCTCACGGAGTTTGTCGAAACTCCTTAAAGCCAGGAGGTACCCACCACGAGCCCTCGGCTGCATTAGAGCCCAGCTTTCCTTCTTGTCTCGATGAAATCCGACGATCCGATCGCCCGGGATCTTAGAGAGAAGTCACTCACTCTCTCACTAGAAATCAAAACTTAAGCTCACTGCATCTCCATTTCTCCCTTCACGTTTTGGCTTTGTATTTCAAAAGGAAGAGGTTCTGTCCTATTATCATTTACAAATCAAATAATACCAATCATGTCCCTAAGCTTGGATTTTCGACGCATTTTACTATCTCGTAGTCATTTCCATCCTCTCTCTCTACTCATGCAACATCTGTCACAAGAGTACATGTTATAGGTGACTTTTGTTACATCATTTTTGTTTACGACACCGTCGATACCTCAGCGTGCAAATTAAATTGTCTCGAATTCGATGAAATTCGACGTGTTAGTTAGATTTCGCGAGACGATTCCAACGGTGAAATCCATTTCATCATCCAAGATCTAGAAAAATTCTGGATTTTGACCGAAATTACGATTTTGCCATTTTTCAGAAAATTGGAATTTTCTCAAGTCTTACACAGGCGACCTCCCGGAGGCGCGTTAGAGACTGTGAGGGCCAACACGGACTAGGTGGAGGCGCTCCGTGTCACCAACCAACACTTGCTGAAAGAGTTAGAACAACTCACCAGGCAAATACGACGCCTCAAGAGACACGACAAGCCCGACAAACCCAAAACCTTGTTACCGGAGGAGAACAACACCTCGACCCTAGTCGAGAAGTGGATAGAGAAGGGGAAACTAGCCACACTAGGGAGCATGATCCTCCTGCCTGGAGAGGATCGCAGCGAGGTCGTGGGAGCAAGGTTCGGGGCGTCGATGAAATCAGCCACATGAAGGTGACGGTAAAGTAGAATCGGTCTCCATGGGCGTACTGTGCATATTCAGCTAGAATCTCCATTCACCGTCGAGTGCGTACTTCCCCCTTCTTGCAAAGCTCGAAATCCCATGAGATCGAGGCGTTCGATGGGAAAAAGACCTATCGACCACCTCGTACGTATAAGCAGAATCGAGATGGAACTACATGGATATCGGGACCTCAAATGCGATGCAAAGCCTTCGCTATCCTTTAAAGGGCCCCGGCATTGGCACGGTTTTAACGAGACTCCCACCGTCTTCCGTCTTATCGTTCATAGAACTCTCCATCGCATTCGTCTCCCACTTTATCGGAAGCGGGGCGTCTGAGGCCAGGAGTTATCACCTTACGACCATAAAATAGAGCTCTCGAAGCTGAGGTCTATGTTCAAGGTTTAACACGGAGTCATTTGAAGGTGGATCCTCGGCCGAGAGTTCGTCGTTCGCGCTCATTGCGAGTACAGGTGCGGTCGAAGATCCTAATGTTCTCTATCTCAAAAGAACCCTTAGGCCAGCATGGTCGGGGTCCTCGCGAGACGAGTATATCGCGACGGCGAAGAAGCCCTCCTCTCCCGAGCAAAGCTCTTCTGCTCGAAAGGAAGAGCGGGGCGGCAGAGGCCAGCCCCCCGAGAGGCCAGGCGGACAAAGACGGATCCCCCGAGGAGGGAGTAGAGAGAAAGCGGAGAGCGGTCCCGGAAGCGAGGCGAGGGGATCGTGGGGGCCACACCTGGCTGAACTACAGCGGCGGTATTCACCTCAACGTACACCCTCGGCCATTACCGATTAGTCAGCGGGGTCCCATGTAGTGCAACATGAAAGGTTCCTGAGGTGGCCATCCCAGATGAAGTCAGACCCCGTGAGAAGAGACGACACCAAATGCTGTAAGTTCCATAAGGACCATGGACACTGAACAGATGACTGCGTCCAGCTAAAAAAGGAGATTAAATACTTGATCCGACGTGGACATCTTAGCCGATACTTGGCCTCAGAAGGGCGGGAGCGAGTCCAACCACAACCACCTCGTCAGCCAACCCCAGTTTAGCATCAACCGCCTTTTGAAGAAATCCATGTAATCTCCGGAGGGTTTCCGGGAGGTGGAGAGTAACAGCTTAAAAAGGCCAAGTAGCCACCGAGCCATGTAGCTCAGGAGCCCAGTAGCTCAGTTCGCAGAGCGTAACAAGTCAAACAGGCCATGTAGCCACAGAGCCAAGTAGCTCAGGAGCCTAGTAGCTCGTTCGCAGAGCGTAACAGCTCAAACAGGACATGTAGCCACAGAGCCAAGTAGCTCAGGAGCCCAGTAGCTCAGTTCGCAGAGCGTAATATCTCAAACAGGCCATGTAGCCATGGAGACAAGTAACTCAGGAGCCTAGTAGCTCCGATTCGCGAGGCGCAACGGCTGAACGAGGCCATATAGCCCACGAGCCAAGTAGCTCGGGAGCCCGGTGGCTCGAGTTCCCGGCAGCGGCTCAAACCGGGCCGTATAGCCATGGAGCCCAGTAGCTCGGTTCGCGAGCACAGCGATAAGCCCGGGCCATGCTTAGCCCGCCCAGGCTAAATGGCTCCCGAGCCCGGTTCGCATGGTGTAACGGCTCAAGCGGCCATGTACTTGAGCCCAGGATTAGCTCGGGGGAGCCCGGTAGCTGGTGTGGCGTAACGACCAACGACCATGTAGCCAGCGAGCAAGTAGCTGAGCCAGCGACTTAGTTCGCCAAAGGCATGCGGCTGAAGCGAGGCCATGTAGCCACGGGCGAGTAGCTCGGGGAGCCCAATAGCTCAGTTTGGAGAGCGTAACCGCTCAAAAAGGCCATATAGCCAAGGAGCTAAGTAGTTCAGGAGCCCAATAGCTTATTTTGCAGAGTGTAACAACTCAAAAAGGCCAAGTAGCCATGGAGCCATATAGCTCGGGGGAGTCAGTACTTCGGTTGCGGGCGTAACGACTCAGGCCCAGTAGCCACGAAGCCATGTGGCTCGGGGCCCGGAAGCTCGGTTTGCGAGCTTAATAGCTTTCAAAAAGGCGGCTAGCCACGGGCCATGCCAACCGAGAGCTCGGTTGCGAAGCAACGGCTCGGAAGGCCTCGGGCGCCCAGACAATGACTTCAGTTTGTAGAAGCGCGACTCGGGAAGGCCTCGGTGGGAGCCCGATAGCTCGGTTGTAGAGCTTCAAAGCTCGGGGAGGCTCTCAGCGCCCGGGAGCCCATTTGCTCGGTTTGCGAGGAAGCAACGGCTCGGGAAGGCCTCATCGTCGGGGAGCCCGATTGCTCGGTTGCAGCAACGACTCGGGAAGGCCTCGGTGCCCAGAGCCCGGTAGCTCGGTTTGCGAAGCAGCATTTCGAAGGCCTCGGCAGGGAGCCTAGTAGCTCGGTTTTTGGAAGCGTAAGCGCTTTCGAAAGGGTCTTGAGTCCGGGCCATTTCGGCTTTGAGCCTCTTATTTCGAAAGGGTCTTGGAGCCATGGCTCGAAGCATAGTAGCTCAGTTACATAGCACTGGTGCTCAAGGAAGGCCAAGTAGCCATGGAGCCATGGCTTAGGGCCTGGTAGCTCGTATTACGAGCCTGACTGCTCGAGAAGCCCAGTAGCGAGGAGCCAGTGGCTCGGGAGCCAGCTTAATTTCAAGGTGCCATGTAGCTTAGGTTCGAGAGAGCCTTGCAACTCAGTTTCAAGAGAGCCTTGCAGCTCAGTTTCAATGAGCCATGTAGCTCAGTTTCAAAAGGTAAAGTAGCCAAGGAACCATGTAGCTTAGTTTTAAAAGAGCCTTGCGGCTGGTTTTGAGGAGCGAATAGCTCGGTTCAAGAGCATCGCGCCCAAAAATGTAGAATGGCCCGGGAGCCAGTAAGCTTGGATTCGGAAGGCGCATGACTAGAAACCAAGCAACTCAAATTGTGAACAATAAAAGAGCGATAAAACTAATCAAACCCTTCCCCTAGAAAGTAGCCACGTGGATATCACTTTGTCCAGAAGTGATATGGCCCTTGCCCTACGCTCGCTTAGTCAAAGGGTACAGGGGCGGCCGATGGGGTTTGAAATAATAGGTCTGTGAGACCCCGAGGCGTAAGCCCGAAATGGGATTAAAAGCAGGCCACGATTATAACGTAGACCCTTGATGACATCCTAAATGGGCTGAAACAAAGGGCCAATTCACCCAAAAGAGGTGGCAGCGAGGAATCCATAGTAGGGGCTTGATCTCACGGAAATCGGGAAAGTAAGATATTTTCCAATTATTGCCTTGTCAATTATCCCTTATTAATGTCGGTTCACGATAAGGAAAGAAAATCTCCTACCCGATTAGGAAAATATTATATCATCCTCCAACTAGAAACATCTTTATTTAGTGGCATCATCAACTAGGAAACATACTGTCGGTATCACTTAATCGATTAGGAAAGTTGTAATGATCATACATTATAAATACCAGGCCACCCCATAAGTGAAAGGTACGCAGACATATGCACGAAAATTCATTCCCTAAGCAGTTGATCTTCTCTTCCCCTGGAAAGAACTGACTTAGGCATTGGAGAGGCAACGGGCGAGCCTCGCCGATCCTTTTTGTTTCTTATTTTGCGGAGGTCCAAGCGTGCGGGTCGTGAACCAGCACAGCAAATCCCGGCACGCTCGAAGCCCGGAGTTAGGTTGAAAAAGCATCATCAAATACAAAAGTCTTAGGTTATAGCAGCACCCGGCTGAAGCGAGAGAAAGTAGTGAGAGAGAGAGTTACGTCTACATATTGAAATGGCTTTTGAGCATGAGGGATATATAGTGGGTATGTGGTTGTGGGAAAGCCCATTTAGTTGTGCATATTGGGCCATATATACTAGCGGTAAAATCATTTATGGTTGTGGAAAAGCCCATTTAGTTGTGTGTATTGGGCCATATATGCTAGCAGCTCATTATTTTCTATGACTATAAAATCTGTTTCTGGAGTTACGTCCATCTATCATATGTTCGAAGGCTAGAGGCATGCTTGTCCTATGGAATTTTGGCTAGTGAAATCATGTCTCTATAGCTCACTTTTATTGTAGTGCTAAAATCATTTTATATTTGAGAAAAAAAAAATTATATGGAAAATTAATTGGAACCCATAATTTTGTTCATTTATAACTTATGTTAACACATTGGTTTTTAAACATCATTTTCTATTAGTCTTGGGGCATTTTTTTTTATAAAGAAAAAGCATTTATTATATTGTTGAAAGCTTGGGAAGGGTGGATCAATATACTAGTTTGTGAGTTTTAATAGAAGGCTAGCCAAAATGAAATGGTACATGTCAAAATTTGAAGAAGAGCAGTAAGAAGGAAAGAAATTGTAATCCTGTATTAATCTCATATTTCACTCCAAAATGGACTGATGTATATCAATCTTGTATTGTTGATTTCATAATGCCTAGTCCTGCCATCAAGGTTCTCCCGAAGTTTGAATGTTACCTATCTTGAGCCAACATCCATAAGAGCATGATGTCAAATATGACATCTTCAAGAAGGTATATAATATTACCAAGTTATACCTCTTTAAGACTAGGATCAACATTCTGTACTTTTTTCGGTAAAAAACATTCCTCCTATCAGCTTCGTTTAGAGGCATAAGTAGGAGCGTGTAAAACATTACTGAGATCTTTTTTGAGATAACTTTTTGGCCTTTAATTCGACTTTATCAACTAAAGTTGAATTGATGTTAAAGATATAACTAATATTACCAACATTTATTAATTGTTAAAATAATTAACTTCTTAGGCAAATAAAAATCAGGTTTCTTGATTTTTTTATTTTATTTTTACAACTAAACACTTTTTGTTACAATATAGTAAGGTTTCATTATATTATTATAGATAATATAATATTATTTTTTAAATCACAACTTCTTTCAATAAAATTAGGTTAAAACACCTATTCAAGATTTTTATAACCATAAAGAGTTTTTGATCATTCTCAGAAATTAGTACAGACATGATCTAAATCAACTTTTATTATAAAGAATGAAAAAGCTGCTGCAGGAAAAGCCTGCTATAGAACATATATTTTTGACTCCAAGAATACAACATTAATGTAAAGCTGACGCATCAATCCATTATTTCACATTTACAATAACTATTAATGCAAATTATAGGGTCGGTGAATAAACACCAATAAGCCAGTCAATGAGTCTATCCGATGATTTAGGACCTGACTACGATGCCGTTTTGTCAGCAAACGCGGACCCTAGTGCTGATATAATCTGCGGCAACAATTATTCCATCTAGTAGGATATCGACGATAGTGATACAAGTATTCTCCCTCTTAATGGTTTCTGCAGCCACCTCTCCCTGAGCTCCCACCAGCTCCGGCCACGAACTCTTACCTGCATAATCTCATGAAAATGATTTAGCGGTAAGAGATGTAAACATCATATGCTAATGACATGAACAATAATGTTAGAGTGATCCATGAACATTTGAATTTTTAAATTCAAAATTCAATATCTCATAACATCTTTCCCCAACCCTTGCAACTCTTCAGAAGACCTGTGATGGCCTGGAGAAAAATCACCATCAAGTTGTTTTTGAGAAGAGTTTAGAAGAACCAAAATATTTCCAGTTTTCCAGTTTTCTCGGTTTCTTAACAATGGCTGGAGGTATGTAGATTCAGGCATTTTTCTTCCGCAAATGATCTGATTGGATTATGTTGTTTAAGATCTCATTTAATTTTCATTTGGTATCAAAGCCACTTACCTCCGCCTTGTTTAAAAAAAAAATTATGATTTCTGGGCATAGTGATTTTTCCTCCTTTTGGTTTAAGAAAAGTTTTCTATTAATGCTAATACAGTTTTCTGCAACGGGATTTCATTAGGAAGGAGGATACGTTTCCTGTTTTCTGATTAACGGGAATGATTTCTGATTATTATTTTGTCTACAAGTATATATTTATATACATATATTTAAATATAAACTGAACATAATACCTTGTGTCTGCAAGTATATATTCATATACATATATTTAAATATAAATCGAACATAATAAAAAATTATGATTTATGGAAATTTGGTGAAGTTTTGCCTCAGATTTGGACTAAGTTGTGAAATCAAGCTCTATTTTGGGCCATTATCATGTCAAAAAAGGATGAACAAAAAAAAAAAAACAACTGCTTTAGTTTTTTACGTACGAAACCATTTCGGAGTTGAAGATGACTTTTTTAATTTGGGTAGGCAGCTATGTGAATAATTTGGACTGTATAACTAATTTGGGCTAAACTGGACTAGGCTTGGCTATGTGGACTGGGCTGGGCTTTGGCCTTAATTTAATTTGGGCTATACTAGACTGGGCTTGGCTATGTGGACTAGGCTGGGCTTTGGCAAAATTATGATTTATGGGCTGGTGAGATTTTGCCTCAGATTTGGACTAAGTTATTGAAATCAAGCTCTATTTTGAGCCCATTATCATGTCAAAAGGATGAACAAAAAAAAAAAAAAAAAAAAAGCAACTTGGTTTTCTATCACGAGAAAAACCATTTCAGAGTTGAAGATGACTTTTGGCTAAGTGGGCAGCTATGTGGATAGAAATTGGGCTTTGGCCTTAATTTAATTTGGGCTAAAAATGAATTTGGAAGCAGCTATGTGGGTGAAATTTGGGCTTTGGCCTTACTAAGTCATGAGTTATAAAATAAAAATAAATAAATAAATAAATAAAGGGAGATAAAATGCATTGCATGGGTGTTTAACCCATGACCTTTAGGTCATGGGATGAGCCATCTACCACTAGGCTAGGCATCCCGATGATAATATTTTTACACTGTTTTTCCTTTATACAGATTTTCTATATGCTGGATGCTTCATAATTACAACAAAGTTTATATTTCAATAGGAGTGGCTGGATTTCTTATTGAATTTATTTTATTTAGCATGCATATAATGTTTACATGCTAATAATATTGTTCTTTAAAATTGTTTAAAGTTTTTATAATAATGTTCAATGATCGATATAATTTTAATTCATTAGGGAATGGCCTGACATCTCATAATTAGTTCAATTATATATTAAGTTTTAAGATCACATTTAATTACATTATTGTAATTAATCGTGTGGAATGTGATAAATCTCATCGGGAATTTTTATTCCTGGCTTTTGTATGATTAATTAGGATGAAATATCAAATCATATTTTCTAATTTTACAGGGTTAAGGAAAGGAACATGGTTTTTGAGTAGTCTTGTCATAAAATTAATTAAACCTAATTGAGTAAGACTTTAGCCCACAGGCAAGTTTTAATAATCACTTTAAGGGTTTTTATGTTTTTCAAAGCATGATTTACATTGGTAACATAGCATTGTATCTTTGCCTCAATATTTGATTATTAAGCATGTTATTTAATATTTGTAGTTATTGTGATATTCGAATTAAGGGTGATAACTATAGGTATGGAAGAGTTCTTAGCATTTGGGATGGATGGATATTGACTATGCTATAAGGAAAGAGGAACCCGATCCCATTATCGAAACCCGGCATTACGGAAAGGCGTAATATGTACATGATAAGTGGGAGGTCCTAATCGCCTCTCGGTGATGTTCATAAAGACTGAATCATCTTTGGTATTCGTGGTTCCGTCGAGCAAATTACTAAAGTCAAACCGCCCACGAGAAAGCCGCCGATGAGCAGTTTGAAACTCCTGACCAGCTCTTGCCGTCACCTTAATTGTAATTTTCATCCACCAAGCTCAGGGACAAGGAGTGCATGATGCGCCCATCATGCGCATGATGGATCTCGCGTGACCCGGACATTGAAATTCGTATAATGGACACTTTCCTTGTTCATTATATATTGAACACTCTACCCTAACAGTATAGTCCTTTCAAAATTTCTTACAACACACATAAGGATAAATGGTCAATTAATGAATTATTGACCATGTATTACCAGAAGAGGAAGGTTAACGATGGAAGGGGCGAAACGGGTTAACCTGACCACCTTTGGAAAGAAAAGAAAGGATCAAGCTAAAAGAAAGGGAAAGATTCTATTCAATCAGGCATAAGAAGAATTCGAAGTGTTTTTACGCCAGAAGAAGGACACATGAAGAAGAGCGCTCGAAATTTAAAAGATACGGCTTGATAAGAAAGGTACTCAATTTTCTTTTGTATGTTATGAATCTAATATGGTTAATGTTAATCATAACACATGGATTGATTCTAGTTCTACAATCCATGTTTCCAAATACATACGAAATTTATGCAAAACCTAAGAAGCAATTAGAGTGAACAATGCATCTATTCGAGGCTGACGGAATGAGTTCACATGTGGAAGCTATTGGCACTTGCAGCCTTGTATTAAGCAACGGTTTCATTTTAGAATTGGAAAAGACATTTTATGTTCCAAGTTTCTCTAGAATTTAGTTTCAATTTCAAGACATTACCTTTAGGATTTTCCTTTAGCTTTTCAGATTCTAGTTTTAGTTTATCCAATAAATCTAAATTTATTGGTTATGGTACATTGTCTGATGGTCTTTCCATAGTCAGTTACAAAATGATTTTACTTATAATTCTATTTACCTCATTGCATGTTCTTGACAGGTTAAAAAAGATGTGTTATGAATGAGGAGATCCTCTATGTTATGGCACTGGAGATTGGGACACATCTCCATTGAAAGAATGAAGAAATTGGTTAATGATGGGTACTTAGTACTTTGGATTTCTTGATTTGGAGACTTGTGAATTGCATTAAGAATGAGCAAACCAACAAGTCTAAAAAGGGTGCAAAGGGCACAAACCTATTAGAGATTGCTTTATACGACATTTGTTGTCTGACATGGATTAAATGGTCAGAAACTCACTTTATCACCTTTATAGATGATTATTCGATATGTATCTCTACTTACTTCGTTCAAAGGATGAAGCTTTAGACACCTTTAAAGTTTTAAGGCTGAAGTAGAGAATCAATGCGGAAAACATATTAAGATCGTGAGATCGAGATAAGTGGAAATTACTATGGTAAATACCACTGAGAGAATGGACAAGCTCCTGGTGCATTTGTGAAGTTTCTTCAAGAAAATGGGATTGTTGCCCAGTACACTATGCCTGGTTCTCTAGATTAGAATGGTGTGGCAGAAAGAAGAAACCGAACTTTAATGGACATGGTAAGGAGTATGAGGAGTAATACAAAGGAAACTACCTCAATACTTGTGGACTGAAACTCTAAAGACGGTTGTGTATATATTAAATCGAGTTCCAACCAAGGCTGTCTCTAAGACGCCTTTTGAGTCATTCAAAGGTTGGAAACCGAGTTTGCGACATATCACAGATTTTGGGGATGCTGGAATCCCAGTAAATTTATAACTACAAGAAAGAAGCTAGACCAGGGATATGAACAGGTATTTCATTGGATATCTTGAAAGGTCCAAGGAGTATAGATTTACCATTATCCATCTCTATAAATATAGGATTGTGGAATCAAGAAATGCGAAATTTCTTGAGAATGACTTAATCGGAATAGGTGATCGGTTTCAGGACATTGTTTCTGAGAAGGATCATTATGAAGGTCAACCCTCTGGTTCAAGTGATAGATTGATTGTCATTCACACCCCTCAAGTACAACCGAGTGTGAGACAACCATTTCCTGAAGTTCCACATATTGCTAATATTGATCCTGTGGATCAAGTTGCAAATGAAGAAATTTGTTGAACAACCAATTGAGCAACAGGTTGATCAACAAATTCCTCAAGAGAATGAGGAAGCAACATTAAGAAGATCTACAAGAGTTAGGAAATCATCAATTCCTAATGATTAAATAGTGTATTTACAAGAATTGGACTATAACATTGGAGTCGAAAATGATCCAGAAACGTTTTCACAAGCCATGAGTTCTAAGGAATCTATCTCATGGTATAATGCCATGAAAGAAGAAACACCCTAGCGGCACCAACGAGTTTGGGATCTCGTTGAGTTGCTTGATGGTATAGTGTCATTGATGTAAATGTCTCAAACTAAGAAGCACCTATCGGGCAACATCGTAGAGACATAAGGCTAGACTCGTTGCCAAGGGAAGGAATCAACTAAACGGAGACCTTTTCTCTTGTAACTAAGAAAGATTCTCTTCGAATAATCATCGCATTAGTTGCCCATTTTGACTTTGATTTACATCAAATGGATGTGAAAACGGCATTCCTTAATGGTAATCTAGAGGAAGAGGTTTACATGAAACAACCTGAAGGATTCTCCTCTAGTGAAGGTGAGCATTTAGTTTGCAAGCTTAAGAAATCCATATATGGATTAAAACAAGCATCCCGCCAATGGTATTTGAAATTCCATGAAGCCATTACTTCATTCGGTTTTGAGGAAAATATCATGGATCAATGTATATATCAGAAGGTTAGTGGGAGTAAGATTTGTTTTCTGTGTTATGTGGATGATATTCTCGTCTATAAACCAATGAAAAGGGTTTGTTATATGAGGTGAACAATTTCTCTCAAAGGAATCTTGATATGAAGAAATGGTGAGGCATCTTATGTCATTAGCATTAAGATCCATAGGAAAGATCTCGAGGCATTTTGGGTTTGTCTCAAGAGACCTATATCAATAAAGTTTTAGAGAGATTTAACATGAAAAATTGTTCACCGAGTGTAGCACCCATTTTGAAGGGTGACATATTCGATTTGAATCGGTGCCTTAAAAATGATTTCGAACTGAACACATGAAGAACATTCCATATACTTCGGGCCATTGCTAGCCTACGTATGCTCAAGTCACTGCACTGACACGCTTTCGCCGCTGAGTATTAGGAAGATATCGTAGTAATCCGTGTATTATTGACCACTGAGAGCCGCAAAGAATGTGATGAGATACCTTCAAGGAACAAATGATTACGTTATGTATAGACAAACATATAGCGTTCGAGGTGATTAGCTATCTAATGCGACTTTGTCGGGTTATGTCGATTCTCGAAAATTCAACGCTCATTTATATTTTCAAGCTAATGATGGACAGGTCTTGAGAAGTGCGAAACAGACCTTGACTGCAACTTCCACTATGGAAGCTGAGTTCGTATCCTGTTTGAGGCTAGCTTGCTTGTTGTATGGTTAAAGAGTTTCATATCTCGGGCTTGTAATTGTGGAGCTCCACACAAAGCCAATAGTCAGACTATGATAACTCACCAGAGTATTTATGGCTAAGAACACAAGAGCTTTAAGTCAAGTAAGCATATCAACATTAAGTACTTAGCCATAAGAGAACGTGTTAAAGAAAATGAAAGTAATAACACATTAGCACTGAAGTTGATGATTGGTCCATCCTTTAACTAAAGGCATGCCACCTTAAGTATTTAAGGATCATGTAGTACAAATGGGACTTTGGTTTCACATGTAATTTTATTGTACGTATTATTCATTATTTAAATAAACTCTTATTCGGCTCCGATATTTCTTCTATGGTTTTGTACATTTCAGATTATTATTATTATTTTGAGAAATATCATTAAGTTTGGACCTTGAATAAACATATGGTTTATTCATTTAGTTTAAGGGTTTGTGTTGAGGAACTTGATATATTGTAATACATGGAAGATACTACTCACTATAAGAGGACCTATCGCCATGATTTATATATTTAGTTTTGCTCTTATGATAGGTGTTGAACTATATGGATCAAGTGGGAGAATGTTAGAGTGATCCATGAACATTTGAATTTTTAAATTCAAAATTCAATATCCCATAACACCTTTCCCTAACCCTTGCAACTCAAAACTCCGTGATGGGCCTGGTTCCATATAAAGAAGAGACACTCGCACATTTTGGGTCTCTAAGCCTACTCGTAACAGAGAAAAATCAATTATCAAGTTGTTTTTAAGAAGGGCTTAAGAACCAAAATATTTCCGCCAAGTTTTCGCTTAATCAATAGCCGGAGGTATGTAGATTCTGGCATTTTTCTTCCGCAAATGATCTTATCGGATTATGTTGTTTAAGATCTCATTTAATTTTCTAAATAATTCAGGTTACCTTCGCATTCAGACATGCCATTTCTTTTCCTTCACACACAATTAATTACTTTGCTTCCAACTTCCGATATGATTTGTCTGGGGTTGTGATATATGGGTAATATAGATGGTATGTGGTTGGCTTATTGACTTTTCTTGCCTAATTTACGCTTTCAAACATTGGTAAAATTTAATGCGGAATTTCAACTGCGGTGGTAGCCGCTAGAAATTTCAGCACAATTTTCAGACAAACATTTGTAAAAGGTCGTAGTTGTACTGATGAGAAAATTAAATAACTTCGAAAATGATATATTATGATAAAGCCTGTTGTATGATGAAATTAATTAAATATCGATAGGCTTTAGAGAACGTGATAATCACACTGCATCAAGTAGAACTTTTTGATAACATCTATAATCAGGAAGCCATTTTCTTCGACTATCAACGCTTCGGCTAATTGATTTGGCAAAGATGAACCAATAGCCGCGCATGGCCGAATCACAAGTTATCTTGTACATTCATAATCGTGTCAACTGGGTCACCATCTAACCCATTCTACCACGAATTTGTATAAATCGCACGCTAGAGGTACTAGCCTACAACAAAGAATATAGGTAGGACTCAGAGTAGCTTTCCTAATTTGCTTCGCCATCCTATCTTTATCTTAAACTTACATGGGTGTAGTCGATCGGGGAAATGACTAGGCAAAAGAAAAGGGAAATGATCAGGTAAAGGAGAAGAAATAAATACTAAATCTTCAGCTTTCCTTTGTTTAAATTCATCTTTATAAAGGAAACGAATAAATTTTGAAATATTCAGTTCTTTTAGTTTTATCTATCTACCTATATGTATATATATAGATAGATAGATAGATAGATAGTTTTCTAGTTTTTACAACGTTATCATGTATCATATTGAAACTTCAAGATAAACTAGATTATAAGTCATCTTAGACGACATGGGTGTAATCGATCAGGGAAATGACTAGGCAAATTAAAGAAAAGGGGAAATGACAAGGTAAAAAGAGAAGAATTAACATCTAAATCTTCAGCTTTCCCGGTTTAAATTTATCTTAGAAAGGAACGAAATAGATTTTGAAATATTCCATTCTTAGTTTTATCTATCTACCTATAGATATATACAGGTCACTTACTTTATAAAATTTAGGCTTATTTTTTTTTTTTTGGGCCCTATTATAAATATATATATATATATATATATATATATATATATATATATATATAAGTTAAAAATAAAATTTTTATTGAACAAATATATTCAATATTACATAAAAATTTACTGTAAGTTTATTTTACAAGCATTTAGATAAAAATCAATAATTAAACTATTAAAATCAATTTGTTCTAGCATATGTTTTTCAATAGACAGTATAGTCAATCCATTCAATCTTTCTTGTGACATTGTTGATCGAAGGTATGATTTGATTAACTTCAACTTTGAGAAACTTCTTTCTGCAGAGGCAATTGTAACCGGTGCATAGTCGAATAGTATTCCTGTAGCAATCCATACATTTGGAAAACAAAGAATCCATCATTTTCAAGTCTAACACTTCAATTGCTCTTTGGCTTCCTCTTTGGTAAGCACTTTCACAATCTTAGCTCACGTAAAAATAACTCATCCCCATCAATATCAGAGTCCATGTTATGTCTCAAAAAATTTTCAAGCTTATCACAACAAGACTTCAAACAATCATCATCTGCAATATGTAACTTGTGTAAATCAAATAAAAATCCAAAAATATCTTCATATTTTTTAAATTGTTCAAATCTACTATTGAGTGAAGAAATATATTTGATCAACTATATATAAGAAATAATCAACTCTATAAGATTCTTCAAATTTAATGTGTAATCTCTTCACTAGCATTTCATCAAACCGCTTCTTTTGTAAATAATACTTTTCACAAATAGTTCTATCTCGAGTAGCAATTTCTTTAGCAATAATCTTATCATATTCAAATACAGTTTCTCTATAGGTCTCAAAGAAAGAAATAAGTGCTTTCAAATGACTAATAACAGCATCAATAACTATGTCTTTACTTTGCAACATTTTGCTCACTCTATTAATGGCAGATAAAATATTGTACCAAATAACCATGCCAAATAAGAATTCAAAATCCATGATATCTGATAATAAACTTTTAGCATCCCTGAATGTCTTAGGATCACTTGTTTCATCAAGTGAGTTAGCGCATTTACTGAGCTCAAATCTTATCGCTTTTAACACATTCAACTTAACTTTCCCAACGTGTCTGTGATAGCGGCTTAAGGGTCAAACCTTTTACATTATCTTGCAAAATTTTCCATCGCTTTGTAGAAGATGAAAACAATATATATATGCATTGTACAATTCCAAAAAAAGATTTAGCCTAGACAAGAATTCGCTAAATCACACAAAAAGATTAAGACTATGACAACCACATGCTGTGTGGGAAGCTCTTGGATTTACTTCTAATACTTTTTTTTGTACACCTTATGCTTTCCTTCAGCCTGAACTCAAGTTATCATAACTCTGACCTCTTACGTTAAGATCGTCTAAGTGTTCTTAAAGCATTTATTAATTCATCAAATACCTCTGTCTCCGAAATATCCTCCACTTTCGTGAACTTCTAAAAAGAACTCTTCTACCTTAACTGACTTGCAGACATCCACACATCGTATTGTGAGAGACATTTGTTCTTCATGACTTATATCTCGGTGTACAATCAAGTATAACTCGAAAAATATTTTGCTTTCTCTCTAACTTTTTTTAATAATCTCGCCTTTATTTCACTGCCAAAGATAAGTATAAATTCATTTTGAATTTTGTGACTAAGATACGATAATGAATTTCCTTTTTCCCGGTCCGCCGGAGGTGTTCTTTTTTCATTATTGATCAAACTCAAAGAATCATTTCAATTATACTCCAAGAAATTTCCATTATTTTTTCATAAATTTTCTCGCACTTCGCGAAACGCCAATGATTCTTGGCAGAAGAAAGCTAACAAATTAAACCACTCTCACAAAAACTTGTCTCCACAGTTCTCATCTTTGTTGATTTGATTCCTGTAATGCTTTATCAATTGTCAAATTCTTTTGTAATCTCCTTTCTAGTTCAATCCATCTTCTCATGTTCCCGCATGTGCTCATCACTAGTTTCGACTTCGAGCCTATAACCGATATTTTTCCAATCATTAGTTCCTTCATTAGTTAGACTGAAAAGTATTTTCCTCTTGCAATAACTTACAACAAAAGAAAAATACTTTATCCAATGAAATTGAGTAAACCAACCATTTTCTAATAGTCTTCACCATTTGAAATAAATAACCCAGTGTAATGTGTGTGTGTAGAAGAGAAATGCCTATTTTCTGAGTCTTTAGGAAAATTATCCACTTTTACTTTAGAAGGACCTCTTTTCACCAACATGTCTATTAAATTTTGATCAATAATTTTCCAATTTCGATCTCAGAATAATGTCTATAAGGCAAAGGAACAAATACGTGTATCTAAATCATCTTGTTGTTCATTCATATTTTCCTCTAAATTATCATGCTGCCTACTCCTCATTTTCCACATTCTTCAAAATTCTCTTTGTTCACAATCATCCAAATCTTCTTATTTACTAAATTCTCCCCTTCATTAATATCTTTTTCATCTTGAACCTTCTCATATATTTCTTGTCAACATTACTTGTATTACTAAGAAATTTGTTCATAGCTCTACTTGGAGATTGTAAAAACTCCTCGCTTTTCTTTCTTTCTTTTTTCATATCTGCATAAATACTTTCTAGTAGACATAATAACTCAATTCAATATCAATTAAAAGATCAAACTTTTAAATTAGATCAATAATGATAGAACTCCGATGAGAGAATCTTGATAAATTTGATCAAACGAACATGTCTTTTCTTCGTATTGAATCGCATAATAAAAATATAAACTAACAAAATTATTATTTTGATAAAATATAAATAATAAAATAAAAATAGGTTAAAAAATAAATAATAAATTATTTCATACCTATGATCGATTCATCAAGATTTTTGTCTGCTTGTTTTTTTATCAAGAAAAAAGGGAGGAACTCTAATTTTTTTCGTAGTAGGAAACCTAATATTTTGAACTGAGAAACTCCAGATGTTGAAAGAAAGGTTAACTTTTTTTTAACAAAAATAAAAAGAAGCCATCACATAGAGTAATCGGGCAATTTGAAGGAGTTTACAAAAAGATATATCATTTAATGAAATGGGACCCATGTGAGACTTCCTTTATTGTATTTAAAGTGAGAGTCTTTTGAAAGAGCTTTATCGCATTTAACGTGAGTTTTTCGAGCCAGGAACAACCAAATTTTTATTATATTATAATTAATTTATAAATTAAGTAAATATATAATATTTATTATTTCAAAGGAGCCCACTATAAAGTGGGGCTCCTAGGCACACTCTCTACCCGCCCATGTGGTCAGGCGCTAGATATATATATATATATAGCTTTCTAGTTTACAACGTTATCATGGATCTTATTGAAAACTTCACATAAACTAATTATGTCAATAGTGTTCTAATTGAAAATCAAGTTATTACATATTTTATATGGAAGACAATGACAACAATTGGTGCCTCGTAAGAATAGGGAGGGCTAATAGTTTATAAATATTTCGAGGGCATTAATCGATTAAAAAGTATTATAAATTTTCTGTTGGTGTATTAAAAAATTTTATTTTCATCGTGAACCGAAGTTCAAATCCTCCTTGAAACTATTTTTCTAAAATTTGAGGCATATGCCCTAGGCATGCATTGGCTCTACCCCGGTTCCAACAAGAAAATACATATTCCAAGTCCTAGAAAAAGATAATATCATGATATATTTATTCAAGGTAAATGAATATTATGTGTTATTTAGAAATTAAAATAGATGATTTAACTAGTTTCTTACAACTTAATTAGCGAGACATAAGTAGTGTTGGAACCATGTAAGCAATAACCTTTGTTATCAAATAATACAACCCATAATAGCTAATAATATCTTAGAATGATAATGACTTTCTCACACCACATAATACAACAAGAGTCTTCACGTAGCTTGATCCACACAAGTATAGTAGATTTCTATCAAGCACCATCGACACCAAAGCCCTCTGACCCCTTTAGTTTGACAAGTCTTTTTTTGGTTGGAGAGAAAATATTACATTTGTCTTTACGTACTTTTATTAATTATTAATCAAATATATTCTTCTTTATTTATTAAACCATTAATTGGAAATCATATATAGCCACTTGACTTTCCATATTGCTTGCCCATGCCTGACTCCCTTACAAAAGGAAAGTCTAACATTCTCCCATTTTGGCCCATATAATAATATTTACCACTACTATTTAATAATAAGATATAATGTGTATATATAAGATACCATTCCGATGTTGGTCACATCATAAAATCATTATTACGCAAAGAAAATAATAAGGATCATGGCGCTTATTCCAATTTTATCGACATAGTCCCTTCCCATGCATCACAACACTAGTCCTACACTTACATGACCTGTACAAGGCAATCACTAACGGTCCAATAACAGTTTGCCTCTTTGTCACATACAAAACTCGTTTAATTCATATAACGATTCATGTATATATAATTAATCATACAAAGTAGGATTCTTAAAATTAATATCAGAAACAATAAGTACATGAGCTCAGAGTATCAAATAAAAAATCATCATGAGACTAATACCATAATGAGCCTAAGACTTGTCACTTTCACGTGGCACTCAACATCTTACCGATACTCTTTTCTGAATTATCTCATATACAACACCAAAGCACATCCCCATGTCTACCAATCATAGGATATTTGTTGTCGAAGATATAATAGCGAATCTATTTTTTAGCAACTTGGTCATATGCTGATAAATCCAAGTCCTAAAATAATATTCCATAATCATAATTCCATGAATTACATTATGCTCACAATATATATTTGATAGTTGATTATCATACTACATCATTCCTTTTATATAATCATCAATTAATATGAATAAATGACAAAGATAAATTTTCAACTATTATCCAACATAATTAAATCTGAGAGTAAATAGAAAGCATGAATCATTAAGGTTCTTCTATCATGATAATTTCAATCCATTTCATATCCCAAAATCTTTTTAAATATAATGTGTTTTTATGAGACAATATAATATGCATGCAATTATAGATATCTCATCACATAATATTGTCCCAATCAATCTTGGAGTGACTTCAAAATTTCCTTAATATATACTTTATGACAATTTGACCATTCATGTTACTTTATGTAGGGCATCCCATCTGTATATAGTATTGTCTTCTTTTATATATCAAGTATCACACAATTTTGATATCTTGTTTACAACTTTATGTAATAAGAATGCAAGTTGAGAGATAATATTTATTAAGACATAATAAAGAATTTTATCTCCAACAATCTTTGGATATATCCACTATTGGTAGTAGTTTTCTAAGTCCAAAAAGATTATGATATAACATAACTTAAGATATCATGAAAGCACATTACAATATCTATGCCAATTTCAATTGACTTTAAGTAGTACTTGTTTGGTAGTTATAAAAGTTTGTCTCTAAATTTAATCATATAACATTCCTACAATCAAAAAACATGAGCCACACTTAATGCAAAAAATACAAGCAATATTCTCCCACTTGGCTCATATTTTATATCAATTAATAAACAAACTTGAAATGTAAATAAAAACTAGAAGTTGAACCTTTCATATTAAACTTCTAACATAAAGGATCTTTATGTGGTTATAGTATCCAATTTCCATTTAATTAAGAATGATTCATTATTTAGTTGTTACTTCTAATTTTAACCTTCATCACTAGCAATCAACCTCTTTTAAGAGTTATAGGTAAAGGATAAACAACTTTATCATAATTTCTTCATTCCAATTATATTTTATGGCATTTACCTAATTCTACTCATTATAAATATTCTTCATGGACTATATATTATTAGTTTTAACTATCACCATAATGCTTTAAGTTTTGGTTATAAATTCTCATCCTCTAGTAAGGGATACTTGCACCTAACTAAGTAACATTAAATATTATTACAATTATACTTGATATAAATTATATATCAAGTCACAAGAGCTTATAGACAATTATATAACATTTACTCACCTTAAAACACAATTGTTCGACTTTATACTGCTTTCAACATCATTACATATGAACTCAAACAATGTGATCTACAAAATACAATTTCGTCATCATACATAAATAAAACATAAATCATATCAATTTTTAACTTTAAACTCACATTATATCATATGTTTAAATGTAAAATACTAAATCATATTAGAAACAAAGTCATTCTATTAAAAAGTAGTCATTTAAAAAGAAACCTAGTAAATATAATCAAGATCATACAAGAGAACTAACCATGCTTTGAATTATTATTTTCTAAATGAGCTTGACTTACATCAAGCAAAGGTTCAAAGACTTCCTTTACATTCTTTCCTTTTGTTGGTCAATAATCATTAATAACTTAGAGTCTTTTCAAAACATACTTTGTGCAATCCTTCAACTATTCATAATTTTCCACGATCTTTAGTCTCGTAGTTGTATCATTTATAAAGGACTTAGTTCTTACATATCATCAAATTTCATAATGATAGTGGTCACCCTCAACCAAGCATACTCTACTAGATAATTAATACAAACTTAATATTGTTAAATAATTAACAAATCTGGAGGACAATGTAACATAAGATATTATGCTTTCATGATTAAACTTAATAAATCAAGTAAAAGTCCATAACTGATTTAAACAAATAACTGCAACGATATATGTAATACAATTCTCCTTGCAGATATCAAAATATAATAATCTGTGATGCTTTTAGTGCATATTTCTTTGATGGATAATCTTCTATAGTCCATGTTAAACTACATTTGTAATTTTTGATGTACAAACTTAAACTTAACAAAACTATAAGATTTATCCCATCATGTTTGTTATTCATAAAATGGTTAGTTTACTCAATAAATTCTTAAATATCTTATAACTAATGAACTTCAATGTACTCATTCATAAAGTACTTAATTATGTTGCAAGCATCCATAAAGAATGAGTAATCGAATATCATAAATATATATTCTTCAATTTGAAATTCATGGAACATTCAAGTTCGGCCACTTTGGTGACTTATGAACTTTTCATTATATGAATTTCAAAATATTTCAATAAGCAATATTTTACATATTTCAATTTGAAGTTCACATGACATCTGCTCGGGTCACTTTGGTGACTAACGAAACTTTTCATTATATGGATTTCAAAATATTGCAGTAAGTAATATTTTACATATTCCTCAATTTGAAATTCACGGGACATTCAAGTTCGGCCACTTTGGTGACTAACTAACTTTACATTATATGAATTTCAAAATATTGTGATAAACAATATTTTGCATTATTAAAAGTGATAATGAAACCTTTAGTATTCTCATGACTAACATTTCATAAATGACATATTCTAAGTATGATAATATAATTATCATACAGACATTATGTTGTGATAAATAAATAAAATTAAAACATACAATTTTATTGAAAAATCACATAATATTACCACAACCAATCATAAAATGGTTAAGTACAAGAAAAACTTAATGACACTTCATAAATATGACAATTACCAAAACTTTCTATAATAAGACAAATCATGGACATGTCAATGCTTGCTATAATGTGAATTTGATATTTTTAAAAGAAATCACACATATGGTTCTTATTTAAATTTATATGAATAATACCTCAAAATCTTATAAGTGTCAATTCACATTATATGAGAATGATTTCCATAATGTATTATTCATATAAATAGTTATCTATTGTAAGACCTTTTTATGAAATGATCTTTAATTCATGACAATCTGACTAAATTCCTATATGACATTACATCACGTCATTTATAAGCATTTCATGATAGGTAATCAATAATATATTATACAATTAATGCACACAAAATTCTTGGCTCTGTCATTTTGCATATTAATGAGCCATTTATGAGATTCAATGTATAATATAAACAATTATGATATTCTAACATTGGGTCATTTAACAACATAATATGAATATCAAATTAAACAAAATTATTGATGAAAGTTTTATAATTTTGATATTCAAACACTCAAGTTTGGCTACTTTGGTGACTACAAATATGCATAATATAAATATCAAATTAAATTAAACTTTAAGCCATAAAACCTTCTCGCAATATCATTCAAGCATAAGAGATAATTGGCCAAGATAACTTATAAACTTCATAATACTATTGCCGTTACTATAACATAAGAGATGATCCATGTAAACTTTATGATCATAAATATACAATTAGTCATTCTTCATAAAGTATCACCCACAGAATAGTTTTCTGCAACATTCAATTTATTCGGTTTGTACATTAATAACAATTAACATCAATTATATAGCAAACAATTGACACAAAATCATAATTCATATAACATACATCACATTAATTGTCATCAATTATATGTATATCCCTTTTGCAAAACGTAAATCGAGAATCTATAAAATATCATTGAAATAGATTTATTTGCAAAGCATAAATCAAGAATTTGTCATAGGTATATCGCTCTTAATTTGTGAAGCTGAATCGAGAAACAAAGAAACATTCATTAAAATCAACCTTAATGGTGGCAAGTATGTTAATCGAAGTTACAATTTATAAAGTTGATGGGATAAAAACCGAAGAATTCCTACTTAAAAACCATTAATGTCATGTAGAACAAGGGATTTGCTTTCCTTTTACAACATTACTTGTTTTTTTGCTTGCAATATAAATTTGTTAATAGTATGGGACTTACTTTCCTATTATTAACATTACTTGCTTTCCCCTTGAAATACAAAATTTGTTAATAGTAAGGTAGTGGTCACACCATGATTTCATCATACTGCCTCTCTTATTTTTATCCTAAAAGACAATTTTTAACACTTGATCCATGAGAATATATCCACATACATATTAACAGTCATTCTCATAAAACATAATAAAATAAGGGACAAGAAAGGTTTCATATCGTGTATGTAAATTTTACACAATAAGCGATCAAACAATGTATGGTATAAAAAAACGCAACAAACATAAAAAACATAATAAATTATTAATGGAAAAATCACGAGTTCGTAATCAAAGCTCATACCACATGTAAGCAATAACCTTTTGTTATCAAAAAATACATAACCCATAATAGGTAAGATCTTTGAACATAATGATTTTCATAATCACAAAATAAAACAAGAGTCTTTGAGTACCTTGATCCATGACAAGTATAGTAAATTTCTATCGAGCAATTATCAATAATTGTGTTTCTCCCTCTAACTTTAAGTTTGGCAAGCCTTATTTGATGGAAAGAAAACTTTACTTATGGATTGAGAAACACCACCTTATTAGTTCCTTTAAATACACCTTCCATCAAGGTATTAATTTAGAAAATTACCTTATATTAATTATTGACCAAAGATATTCTTCTTATTTTATTAAACCATTAACTGGTAATCATATATGAATCACTTATTTCATATTGCTTGCCCATGTTTGCTTTCATAAAAGCGAAGCCTAACAAACCATATTATACATGTGTGTGTTGGAGTGCATGTTCATCAAGTTTAGCACTAGAAAAGAGAATAAAACATTTTGCAATTTATGTTGTATTCCACTCTCATCACCCAATTGGCCTTGTGGAATGGAAATTCAACCGTTGCATCCATAAACTTCTTATTCTAGCCAAAGTTCATTGCTTCTTTTATTTTGAGTCCTAACAAATATAACCGGCCAAGTGCGGCAGATTTGAATTTTTTTGTTTTAAAAAATTTTTCCCCTCATATAGAAGAAGACTCAAACTTGAAAGCAAGGCTATGTTCTGACTGAAATAGGCATCAACCCTTTATCATTGACCATAGATTCCCCACTTATTAATTCTTGTCAAACTTATACAAATTAAACATGTCCTTATGACGCCACCATGCAGTAAGTACTTAGCAAACATGATCACGGGTGACTCATTATATGAATATCTTTCCTAAAAAATGCACCAAAACAGACAAAAAAGATAAGATACTCCACTCATTTTATTATATGAGAGGCATATTTCACACTAAGTTAACATTGCTGGCAAAGCATAATATCCAACATGAAAAATATAAGGGTATTTTCCTAAAACAGTATTAAAACACATGCATGCATTTTGATCAAGCTTAATTTGGTGGATCATATATGCCTCAAACCAATTGAGGAAGTACCATACTGACAGATGCCGTAACTATCAACCCCAGACATCAAACCCTGTCACACAGGAACCAGTGGTCACGAGGTCCTTCTTGACAATGCCTGCTTTCTACATTCACATTCTCCTCTTAATAATTGCAGCTGCAGCTGCCTCCCCATGCACACTCACCAGCTCAGGCCATGAATTCTTCCCTATTTTAATATTGCACCATCAAAACGCATATATATAAAATAAACATGGCACAGTTAATTATTATCTCATGCTTATATAACACATAATGTATATATGAACTAATAGGTACAAATTCTTACTAGGGCAGGTTCTATCTTTTCTTACATTCTATCTTCTTCTGGATGCGAAGGGCTTATGGAGGAAATGGGGGCATTTATAGAGGATTCTGAGCTGGGGTAGTTAGCGAAGATCTAAAATAAATCTCTAATGCCTATTAGGTCTGATGTATTGACTTAGCTGGAGATTTCTATATATTGTTTTTAATGGAACAGCCCACTGGTATATTTTATTTTGGAGGAGTATTCCTCCCAGGGATACAAGACAGGTAGATTTTTTTTTTCTTTTTTTTTTTCAGTGTATATTTATATATATATATATATATATATATATATATATATATATATATATATATATATATATGTTTAATAGAGCAGTGGAAAGAACTCACTAAATCAAGCTGCAAGATATATAACCTCAAGCAGAAATATCCAGCAAATTAAGGATTTTGTTTGGGGAATCTATGCATTATTAAAGTCAGATCCTGTATGGAACTTGACATATTTTAATTTATTTTCATATTTCAAAGGTTTTTAAAATAATTTTTTAATTAATATTTACTATTTCATTAGCTTTATAATTGTTAAAATTCTATGTTATTTTTAATACTATATAATCATTTCTAATTTATTTACCCACAACTTGAGTGTTAATCATAGACGAAAATATCGCGAAATATCGACAATATATAGTCGATATTTTGTGTGTCAGGTCATCCCGACACGATTTTTGCAAACAAAAGTCGTTTTTTGGAAAAATCGGAAAAAATCTCTCAATATGGGCTATATATCACGATATACTCCAGAATTAATGATATCCGACACAAAAATACAGGCTTGAGAAATATTAAAAAAAAACACCAAAACTGCCGATATATCGGCATATATCGTCGATATATCGGCAACTTTTTCACAAACAAGGCATAAGTCAGTCAACAATGTTTTTGGCACCAGTACTAGATTTTATTTACTCTTAAAAGGTAGAAACGAAGGTTACTGACTAGTGATCAAACTTCCAGAATCTGGTCACTTCACTTCATTGAAATAGAAAGGTCACTGTCATCGCCATACGGCATCTACTTTACCAACTAATACCCATATTCACAAACAAGCAATTTCAAATAATGATCATTACCTTTTTTTTTTCTTGATTAGCAAATATCCACCCGAGATATTTTTGTTAATTTTTGATATATCGATATCCACGTAAAATATCCACCGATATATCTCCCGATATATCCGATGATATCCAGTAAAATTCAGCATCGATATATCCGGCTTAAATCGATATTTTTAACACTCAGATAAAAACAATCAAATTTGCTTGATGACAAGATTTAAACCCATGGAGGCATCTGATAAAAACCTGCACTGGCCAAGCCATGTACTAGAAATTGGTCATAAATAATGAGGCCATAATCTCCATTTGTGTGGCTAGAATTTTCTAAAGAATGTACTACAATTCATCCCACTCATAATACGGTTAATCTCCAACGCTTATAAACAGAGCATTTGGAAGCGTGTTTCTTATCTCATCAACTCATTCTCCTCCTTCTCCTAAGGAAGAATTCAAGTTTCTCGAATTCTTCAGTCTCACTTATTTGGTTTTCCTAATTTATTTGCAGATGTTACAGTATTTTCTCCTATTTCAAAATAAAGGTTCCTTTCTTGTTCTTCCTCAGATTTAAAGAGAAATGCCTTTGTAATTTTCTTTCATAGTGGTGCCCTTCACCACCTTTCCTGCATGTAGCCTAAACAGAACCACGTAAAATTCCTCATGTGCTCTCATCTTATTTTTCGCTCAACTTATATTATTGCGCATCATTTGCTTCGCATTATTGGATATCTTAATGAAGTGTGTCTTAATAAATATTGTTTCTTCAAGTCTTAGTATGCTCATGGTTGAAGTTACCGACCGATCTTCCACATCGAAAATACTTTTTTGAGATTATTATTTCGGGGCTCTTACCGCTCATCATAAAGTGAGATATGGCAAAATTACAAGATCGAGAAGTTCAATGGAAGCAATTTTCCCATGGAAAAATGAAGATGAGGGCAATCTTGAGAAAGAATGTCTTGTGAAGCAATTGAAAAAGGCCAAGAAATCACTGATGATAAGAAGTGGAGGAGAGATAAAGCCACTGTTGTCACTCTCAGATGGTAACAATATCAGATGGAATATTTCGTCATACGAATGAAAATATATTATTTAGCATAAATATGGGAGAGACTGACTAAGCTTATAAAGCTGGTCCAGATTAACATCAAAATCTTCAAATGAAGACTCTCATACCTTTGAATGGTGGAGTCCACGACGTTGACCTAACATCTCAATCTCCTTTAATACTCTTTTTCCCAAATTACGACAACGGAGCATAATATAGATTTAGATTGATTGTGTAGAAATTTAATTCAAAATCAAGGATGTGTATGCTAACTTGAATGATGGAGAAATCCTATTCAAATAAGAAAGAACAATCTCTGCTGGAATGTATAAAATTTATTGATAACTGCTAATGATTTAGAGCAACATGGCATATGACCTCTCGGAGAGAAAGGTTTCATCAATATTAACCTATCTTCTGAGGATCTGTGTTAATGGGGGACGATCATGCTCGAGATTGTAGCATCAAAACATTAAGATAAATATGTATGATGGCACATTTCCTCGCACCATCCGTATACGTCATAGTAGGCTTAAAGAAAAAATTTATCACACAAAGATAATCGATCATCTCGGGATGTAAAACCCATATTGAAAATGGGAACATAAAGATCGTGAAAGGTGTGCTTGTAGTAATGAAAGCAGAGAAGATTGCCACAAATCTGATACATGCAAAGGGAGACACTAGAGAAGTAATAAGCTAAGTTGTTGTTTCCGTAAAGACAGAGAATATAAGCTCTGTCTCACAGATCATTACCCTTGCAGCACTCAAGTCACAAGTAAGCAACATGATTAAAGTTTGGTACATCCGTCTTAGAAGTGCAACAATTTAGAATTAATCTTACTCTCATGTTCGGGGAAGCAATCGATAAAGTCCATAGGAGGAGCAGGATACTTTGTATCCTTGGGCCGACGACACCTTAGGAGATATTAGGTGTAATCCACAAAGAGTAGCAGAGATATGTTTTCTAAACTTTCAAAGATCTAAATTATGGTAGAACTTTGAGCCCAGAAAGAAGATCAAGTGTTCGAGACCTAATAATGGAGAGAATATACCAATGAAGAATTTGATAACTTTTGTCAACAAGAAGGTATCAAGAGGCAATCCACGGTGGCATATGCTCCTCAACAAAATGGAGTGGCAGAGCTGGTGAACATGGTAAACCTTGTTGGAAAAACAAGATAATGCTGAAGACAAATTCTGATTCAGCCAAGTCATTTTGGGAAGAAGCACAATACCGTCGTTATAGATTAATCGATCATCAACTACAATCAATCTAAAGACACCAATGGAGAGATGTGGACTAGTGTTTGCTTGATTATTCTCGCCATGGCTTGGAAGTCCTGGTGTATGTGATGTACAATGACCAAGAAAAGATCAAAGTTGATCCAAACTAAAAAGTGTGTCTTCTTCGTATGTCGGATGGAGTTATGTACGCTTATTGGGACCTCACCCGCCATAAGGGTTGTCAAGACTGTGAGATGTGATATTTGGCGTAAGACAAGAAGATTAAATCAAGTAAGAAACGAGATGATAGCACAATGAAGAAAGATTCAAACTATCATGTTCCTTGAAAAGAATCATGAGAAGACTTTTCCGGGGTTACACCACAAAATGAAGCACCGGAGCTTGGAGGTTCAGAGGTCAACCCGTGAGACAAGACCACCATTTTGGTACCAAAATATGTTGTGCAAAAACAATGTTGCATACCGTTTTACTAAATGTAAGATGGAGGGCCATCAACTTTCCATGAGGCTATTAAGAGCCTTGATAAATCCTTGTGGATGGCAGCAATGCAGGAGGAAATAGAAGCCTTAGACAAAAACAAGACATGTGATCTTTATGTAGTGTTAAGACTCTATATGTATATAGTGTTAAAAACGTTTCCCTTATCCGATATTCACTCCCTCTTTATGTAGATACAATGTCTTCATTTTGTCTAATGAAAGAATAAGGTTGAATAAGCAAACATCTTTCTCGTAGTGCTGAACAAGTAAAGGTTCACTGAGGATCACTCTAATTAATACCACTTATATAATGATACGCTCTATTTTGAAAACTCGATCATATGACTACATGAGTATCATATAATTAGGCACAAAACTTTTTAAAATGCTCATAATAATCAAAACCTTTCAATTTTCTCAATATCTCAAACCTTAGAAGGACATCATATATTTATATGCATCCCAAAACTATCCAAACCATAATAACATTAGTAACGGATCATGGGACCTTTACTAAAATCCCTAAAAATATTAATGATATGGCATTGCTAAACTTTTCAAATGAAATTGAATAAAATTTGGGTAATCAAACTCTACTTTCACATTCGTATTTATTTGTAGCAATGCAAATGGAGAATATCATAAAAATAAAAAGATATAAAGTCAGAACTTTTATTACCGCTTCTTATTTATTTTCATATCAGTAGGAGTGTAGAGTGCACTCGATAGATTCGTGGAAACATCCTTTCACAAAGGACAAACATTTAGTACAAATAAGAACAAATAGCAAATGATAATCCTTTAGAGTCCTAGCTAACAGCCGGACCCCGTAACAATCCCACTTCCTCCACCCAAATGCTAACCCTAGTGCAAACTGGTACTAAATCTGCAGAACAATAGTTCCCTCTAACACGATCTCGACATCCGTGACATAAGGATTCTCCCTTTCAACTGTTTCTTTAGCCACCTCCTTTTCTACTCCGAGGAGCTCAGGCCATGAAGTTTTACCTTCATAAGCACAGAAAAAACTTGGTATTAGAATCAACTATATTAAGTAGATTTGAATGAGCGTATGCAAAAAAATAAAGAAAGAAAGAAAACTATAGAACCGGTTGATTGATTACCTCTGCATTCGAATGCCATTCCTTTTTCCTTCAAAAAGTAATATGTTAGCTTGCTATTGAGCTTGTGCTTTGTTTGTGTTGCTAGAGGGGTATTTATAGAGAGTATGTTTGGTAGGTTGTGGTTGTTCTTTCTTGACTTTGTTGTAGCCTAAACCCCCCATTTCAGACATCTTTATAAGGAAATTGATTATGGAAGTTTGCCCATTTCAAACGTCTTTATAATGAAATTGATTATTGCATGCAGTTTGCTGACAATTTTTAAAAGGTCATGACCTTCTTTTTTGACCCTTTCCTTGATATTAGGCTGCAAGTAATAAGGCAAAAAGGGATAATAATGGTATATATGCTGACTTCTAGATCATTTGCTACTGTTTATTTTTGGATACATCCAAATCTATTGCCCAATTAAGTTGACCCTCTCATGGTAGAGGTTTGCTTGAAGTATACTAAGGTTTCATACTGCAAATCAATTATATATGCTTGAGCAGAGAAGTTCATGTTTTACGGGTCAAAGCCAGTTGCCTCTAAAGCCTGTCCAATGATGTATCCTTAGTGTAGTTGATCCAATTGGCCTAATTTCCATTTCCATTATGGCAGTTAGGAGATTTTTAACAAATAAAGCATTATTGTAAGAGTTTTTTTTATAAAACATGGGGGCTGAAAACTTATATTCAAATACAATTAGTATATAAAAAAGTCACATAACAGGTTTTCTATTGAAGAGATAATTTGAATATATGCATACTTAAAAACAACTTCAAGCTTTCTGATAATTATTAAAGTCATTCAATTTTCATCCTCACAACTATGACCTTTTACAAATGTTTTTGTATAAAATATGTACACAAAAAATTCGGACAAGCTAACAGAACCCAGTTGCGATTTATGTAGGTTAGGCAAGAAAGTCAATAAAGGCCAGCCATATACAATCTATAAATACCCGTATATCACAAGCCAAACAAATCATATATTAGAAGTTGAAGCAAAGGGCATTTAATTGTGTGAAGGGAAAAGAATGGCATCTGAATGTGAAGGTAACGTTTAGGTGATTTTCAATTATTGTTCATTTCATTGACATATAATATACTAATATTTTCCTTTTGTTGGAATACTTCATCTCTTAATGCTAAATCATTTTCTCATGAGATTATGCAGGTAAGAGCTCCTGGCTGGAGCTGGTGGGAGTTGAGGGAGAGGTTGCTGCAAAAACCATAAAGAGGGAGAATCCTTCTATCACTACTGTTGATATCCTTCTAGAAGGAACACCTGTTACCAGAGATTATATCATCACTAGGGTCCGTGTTTGGGTCGATGAAAAAGGCATCGTAACCAAGGTTCCTATCATTGGGCTGATTTATTGGTGTTTATTCACCGATCCTTATTTGGTAATGTTTATTGTGATGTGAAATTGTACGAGCTCCTGCTAGCATTAATGTTGTATTCTCCGTCCATTGTTACTTTAAAAATAAGTATTGTATGACTTAATAAAGTTGGGCAAGTCTTGTATTTGTCGTTTAAGATTCTCTCTCAAAAAATATGTTCCGTAAGTTGTGCTGATGAAAACTTTGATGCGTGATAATATCGATCAATTTTACCTTAGAGGTGGAAAACGAGTGGAATCAATTTAACCCACTTTTATTCCGATCCTCAATGTTCCAATTTAATCCTTATATTGCCTTTGTTATTGTTAGATTTTTAAAATTTTTCAATGATATATAAATAAATACAAACAATGGATGAACAAAATGGAGGGTTCCTAATTAATTTTGTACAATATTTTTCCAAATATAAATTATTTTAACCTAAGTCTTTTATATAACATTAAGGATTAGAAAGTTATAAAAGTATTAAGGGAAGTGTTTCGAAAAAAAAGTATTAAGGGAAATATTACATGAATTAATATGTTAAGACCGCACTAACATATTGATGTTTGTCGAAATGAACATTAATTAGCTGAATTCTTGCAACAAGTGAGCTGGAAATTTTGAATTAATAGTACGACTAAAGGTGATAATCCCATGTTCAGACGTTGAAAATGGTAAGGATGTCACGAATGAATCCATGAATTAAGTGGAAGTGGGAACTTGATCATGCATATCCACAAACCACGAGGTCCCCACATTGCATTTGCAAGACGGACAGGCTGTTTTTTAAATTTCTTATTACTTGGTATAGCAGAGAAAATAAATAAAATGAGTTTAAACAAAAATATAGAATTAATTTATTAAATTTAAAACTATTTGTCCATTTTCCTTATAAATTTTCTTTATTTCACTTTTCCTTTATTTTTTTTCCTTAACACTTGTCGGCTCTATTTTGTTCCAAAAATACCTTTCCCAATCAAGACCTAACAAAACTGTAGGTGATATAATGTTGTTGTAAAGGGTGTCTAAGAAGTCACAAATGCTTTCTCTTACCATTGACATATCGTATGAGAGATTCTAGCTAATATATGAGTAGGGTTGGTAAAATTTAACACGACAATGCAATCTAACACTCTGCTTTTGGGTGTTTGTTGGAGTATAATCGTGTTTGGTCATACTGCAGCAATCTGGCCTAACATGTTTAATAAATGAGTCATATTCATATTGACTTGTCTAACACGAATTTGATCCATTTAATTATTATATTAATTAATTAACTTATTTAATAGGTTATACGTGTTAAATATATATTATTAATTATAATTCATATTATTTTAAATAATAAAATTAATAAACATGTTAAATTTAATAAGTTATTTGTGTTAAACATGGATGATTAATCATAATTCTTATTATTTTAAATAATCAAATTAAATAGGTCATATTCGTGTTGACCAGCCTAACACGAATAACAAATGGGTTGGGTTTGGGTTAGTCTTGACATGTTTATTATTCATGTCGGGTTTGAGTTGACGAATGTTAAAACGACACGAATACGACCCATGGACACAAAGGAAAATAAAAAATAGGTTAAAATTAATAAATTTTTTTATTTTTTTATTCAAACTCTTTTTTTTTTATTATTATATAAAAAATTTAAAAATATGTAAAATTTAAAAAAAAAATTATTATATTTGATTTTTTTTTATATTTTAAATTATTATTTTCAGGTTACAAACGGAGCCTGGGTACGAGCAAAGCCATAATCAATCGGGAGCTTTCAAAATATGCTGAATTGAAATTGCAAGTTTCCATTAATTCCTTTCTTTTAATTTACCCTAATATATCCGAAAGTAATGACATGTACCTATGTAAGATCGAGATAAAGATAGTCGCTTTAAGTACAAATGTATTCTACCAATTTGTAATATTAAAGTTTCATACTACAAAAGATCAATTAAACAGCCATTGAAATGGTAAAATAAAATGGCTTCCTGATCATAGATATTATCAAGGAACAAAATATCGGTAATTATGGATATATCGAAAATATCGGTAAATATCGGTGGATATTTTGACAAAAATATCAGTAAAGCAAAAATTAACAAAAATACTTTGAAATTCATGAAAATACTTTGTTGAACTATAAAAAAGAAATAAATAAGAAAATATACACTTGTTGAAGACAATATTTATTATAATTTATCGAGAAATTACATTACAATAGTCATTTAAAACAAAATGAAGACCTGTGGCTCCATTACATTATTTGATGAAGTTGATCCCATCTCGGGATGAAGACATTGTCAATACATTAAGGTTCGACAATATCGATTTGTAATCCTCAAATACGCCACGATAACCAGCTGACTTCTACCCACAACCTCTCCATGGATAGGAAACTCAGTTCACCCACATGCTCATTGAAATCTTTTGTCGCATTTGATATGAAATTTGGAATGGCATTTGTGGATCATGAGGATAGTTAATCATTCCACATTCTTTCACCAATAGAACCCAAAGGATAAAAGCCAATGCAAAAAAAAGCAAAAGTAAATATACACTAAACTCATTGTATAAGGAAGAAATATGTTGCCTCATTCGACAATTCGATCAATTGAGTTCCAATACTCATGGACTCAAAACTAGCCGAAATCGAATCCTCATTGTATGGTGTCATCCTTCGTTGTCTTCCTCTATATGGCTTTCCAATGGCTCTAAAACCTAGACCGGCTCTCCTAGACCACGGGTCTTCATTTTGTGTAACATGTGTGAAATCATCTTCACCGGTGAATGGGCTCAATGGATATTGACTTTGTTGTGGATCTGCAATATCCCCACCATCATTTCTAGTATCACTACCATCATTGGTCCTCCTCTGAGTCATCATAATTTGTAAAAGAAGCACCAGGCAAAATCTGGTTCACTACTATGTTCAATATTCTGATCCAAAAGAGGTAGAGAAGTAATGGTTGAAATGAGTCTCTCGTGTCTCTCGACTAAACTTTCACTATGAACTTCTTCAATGAAACCCGCCAACATTAACACTCCTCTCGAATATGCAAGCAATGTGGATCAAGATTTCCATCTTCATCATTTAAATGGAGAGGTCTAACCCATTGAAATAGTTGATTCTCATCTTCTTCACCAGCTCAGTTAAAATTTCAAGTAAATCGAGAAAATTATTTTCGGCAACTTTATCGGTCTCTACCTCCATATCACGTATCTTTAGTTTCATGTTGTAATAACATTAAACCAATTGTTAGAGCCTAGAGTAAGCAAGCCGATTTCTTTGTTTTGTATGAATTAGAGCAAATGTGCTCCAATTTCTTTCACACGCTGAAGATGATGCGGTTTGGGAAAGAACCTTCAAGGCCAAATTCCTTAATGTTGGAGTGTGATTTCCATACAAAAACTATCATTCAATTAAGTAATAAAAATTACTTATATTCAATATATAATAATAAAATAGTTATAAAATTCTACTTATAATGAGAATTAACATTCACCAGAACCATTTTTGATCTTGATGCTATTGCCGCCAATCACAATCCTTTTTTGCATCACTGAGAGGCCAGAATTAAAATGTCAAAAAATCTAAAATAAAAAATCAATCGAATAAATTGAATCAATTAATTAGAATTAGAAACTCAATAATTTACCTCATTTTCAAAATTACAAAGGCCTTCAGCATTAGGATCTAATTTAGGAAAAACGTCATGAACAGCCTGAAGTAGCTCAGGGTTACAACCAACTCCAAGTCTATATTAAAATTTTGGATTTAGATAGTATACTGTAATAGTTATTGAGAATTAGTATGTGATAATAATATAAACATAATATTATTAAATGTGAATATCGATGAAGAGGATATTAATTAGTTACCTACTGCATGAAGAGGATGCTTAAAGTGCCTCGGTCCTAACGATTCATGATATGTTTCTCCGACTCTTTAGCTTTGAGTTGATCTAAATTTGTCTTCATCAACCGAATCAACTTGTAGACAAATGGCATGGTTAGGACACCTTATGAATCAACAATGCGAAACACTATGTATAGTGCCTCATAGATGGACACTAGCTTCTCCACCTTCTCCCAATATTCATGATCAAACATGAACCTTTCAACCTCATGTCCAACTTCTGTTCGGCTAAGCTTATGAGATGCCCATTCATTACTAATAAAGACTTTCTTCAAATCAAACCTATTTTTTAGGAGACTGTCAAGGGCAATATAGTTTGTTGCAAATCTTGTTGCTCAAGGATGCACGATATCTCCACCATAGACCTGTCGTATTTTTGCAAGCAACCAACCATGATTGTAAATGAAGTTGGTTATCTTTTGGCCTTTCCTGATCAACTGAGCAACACTATCCCATTTACCAATGTCTTCAAACATTAAATCAATGTAGTGTGTTGCACATGAAGTCCAATACATATTGTATTTCTTCATCAGCAACTTTCCGGCTTTCACAAATGTTGATCCATTATTTGTTACAGTTTGCACCACATTTGTTTCTCCAACTTCCTTAATGACATCCTTCAACAAACCATATATATATATTGTTGTCTTTAATCTTATCTGACGCATCAACAGATTTGAGAAAAATTGTGCTTCCTTTTGAATATACCATAAAATTAATTATGCTCAATTTGGTTGGTCTGATCCATCCATCGCATTATAATCAGGCATCCATATGTCTCACATTTCTCCTTTGTATGTTGACATAAGCTTCCATGTCTTTATATTCCATTTCCAAGTACTTGCTTTTTGATTTACATGTGATGGTGGTTCGATGCCCATCCTTACATATGTATAATTCAAGGAAAGCCGGGTTAGTGGTTGCAAATTTGCAATCATAATTTGGTGATAATAATGTCATTATTAAACATATTATACAATTAGACAACCTCGTTATTGCGACACCAAAAAATATGTTCTTAAATGGTGCAGTCCGTTTCGAGGTGGAACACTTTCATATATGATGAACTGCGACCAATTGTCTCCACCAAGCTTCCTTGATCAAATCCACATTTGAACATATTTTTCAAGCTTTTTTGTTTTGCAGCCAAAGACTTGGTAATGTATGATGGTGCACTGGCGTGATGGATCCGTATGCCGAACACTTTGTGATCTTTGTATACATCTTGATGGACCACCTGGTTGTGAAGACTCGCCTATTGCAATTATGCAAAAAAATAAAATAAAATAATATTATTTTATACATAATTATGTGAAAAAATGAATTAGGGATAAAGATTTACACATCCCTAATTATGTATAAATTGTTATATTGACATCATGTTGTAAATAGGCGAAGGCATATTTCACAATATTAAGTTATTATATATCAATATAAGTACTTTTTATTGCACTTGAATGGTGGTTTTTGTATGGAAATTCACGTCAAGATATGAATTTTGGGCTTTGAAGGTTCTTTCGTAAAACCGCATCATCTTCAAATACAAGGAAAGAAATTGGAGTCAGTATATAACAAAAATTATATATTCATTATGTTTCCAAAATGATCAGTAGCTTATTCAGCCACTGCTGTTAAAACTATTTTTGTTTATTTTCTGATTTTTTTTTTTGTAAAATAAAGAAAAATGTCCAAATTAGCATTTCTTTTGTCGATCATTGATTTAAATTCTTTCGATCCCCAAGAAAGACGTCAAAACTTTTTATTCAAAATTGTACAAATTTATGACACTATCACCAAATAAGTAACTAGAACTTAACGGCTAGTTTCAAAAAATTGCCGTCGGATCAAAATTGTACAAATTTACGACACTATCACCAAAGGAGTAACTAGAATCCCTAAGAACGATGCCAAAACTTGTTGACTAAAAATATTGGGCAAGATCTTTCAAATTGTTAGTACCATTAGAAGACTAAAAATTACTCCCGTGATGATGGCACTGTAAACTTGATACAAAACTCCAAAATAAGACATTATAGTATGTCTCATAAGAAAATAATTTGCTCACTAACTTTCGATTGAAAATTTACTTTGGTCTTAAAATCGCAAGGCACAGTCGCATGTAATAAAGTGGACCTATAAGTCCAGATATCAAGCCCACGTAAGAATACTCTCTCTCTCTCTTCGAAAGAACACAAACTTCAACTATCCTAGCATCAAGTTCTACACTATTTGAATGTTTAGTTTGGGGATGAAAATTTCAGAATCTAATAAGAATTTTAAAACTAGAATCCTACATTTCATATAAAAGAAAAGTTAAATCCTAAATGCAGCATCGATCGACCAAGATAATCGGTTAAAAGTAAAATATTAGGATTTCACTCATTGTGAAATTGTCAATTCCTCGCATCCTATTCTGCCCTATTTTTCTCGAGTGAAATTCGAATTCTCCTGTTAAGAGGTAAGGTAGTATAGTTTAGATTCCTTCTAACCATACTTTTCATTGAGTAGCTAAGCTCATGTTCATTCCGGTAACATGATTCTAATCAATTACTTGTAAATAGAATTTATAAGATATGGGTATTTTTCTTTCAATACTTCATACATATTTCTTTTTGATCACAGATTATTCCCAAGACGTGGCAATCGCAATATTCCTACAACATGAGTGATGTCTCGCCCTTAAGATCTCGAAAGAGTTTTCTTTTCGACAGATCTCATGCTAACATGGGATCAAGATCATTCTTTCAGACCAAGGAGAGATCTCTAATTGATTAAATTGATATATCGCTCAACCTATTCTCAAACCTTGAGCAAATTGAGGATTTATCTAAGTAACCTTTCAGAGCTCATTAGTTCATCAATATTAGTCTAACATACCCCCAAAGAACTGATCTAAGCTCTTAGGAATCTCCATCTCTGTCACCGGGAAAATTTCCTGGAAATCGTGTGAGTTAAACAATAGTCATTTCAATGGCATAAGCTACTAAAATTGGGAACAATTAATATCAAGAGAAACACCATTCAAATAATCTCACCCCCACCTCAGAAATTCTTTCCAATTTTTCAGAAAAGACCATAACTAACATTAGATCTTTCCCAGTGGAAGTTGAGTTCTCGAAAACTGGATTACAACATACATTGAAATACTGATCAGGAAAATTCCATTGTAAGTGTAATCAACTGAAGAAACAATTTCTAGCGTTTGTTTGGAGTTCATTGCATTCAAACAGTAATCGTAAATGAATTTCAACTTTAAAACTTTTGAACAAATCACTGTTTCAGATCCAGTGACAAATTAAAATATCAAGCTACGCTAATCTACGAAGAAAAATGAAAATAAGAAAAATATAATACAAAAAGAGTCCTCGCCTCCCTGTGCACTCCGGGTCTGCTCTGCTCGACCGACTGCATCACTTTCCATAATCGTTTCTATTTATAGAGCCCTAAAAGTTTAGGACCTTAACCCAATGCTTCTTTATGAATCCTCAACTTAGCCCTGTGCTTTTCTAATGCGACCAAAGTTGTGTCGCGACATAGTTTTGAATTTTTGTTGCAGGTTTTTATTGCAGCAAGCAGTCGTTTGTCGCGATCTAAAAGATCTTATGCTCATTCTTGCTTGAGTTGCGACATCATATTCTTGTTGCGACATTCTTCTTTCCTTCAATATGATAACTCAGTCGCGACAGAGTTTCCTTTGTCGCGACAATATTATGTTCATTCCTCAAACATGAATGTCAGAATACGCTTCAATGCGCTTCAGAAGGTGTCGCGACCAAAGTTTTCATGTCGCTGATAGTGACGACCGCTTTCTTCAAATTGATGTTACACTACCTTTCTCGTCGCGACAAATACTCGCTTTCGGGTTCTTATCAGCAACAATCGTCTTCATTATTGTCATTCCTGTGCCGCGATCTGTAAGTCCGGCCGCGACGCAGTTCCTGGCCGCCACTTACGCCTCCGCTTTCTCATGTAGCTTCATTTTTATGTTATGACCAGACTTTTTGTGTCGATGTTTTATACAGCGCGAAACTGACACATGTTATGTCGCAACAACACTTTTCTGCATGCAGCATATTTTTCTGTCGCGGCTTAGTTTTTCTGGTCGCGACATAACTTGTCTGCCTTTAGCCTGTCTTCGTATCGCAACCCATTTTCCCTGTCGCATCAGACTCTTTCTTCGCGGTGCAACCGACTTTATTGGTTTCACCCATTTTGTTATGTCGCGATACGACTTCTTTGCACTTGTGTCGAGATTTCTATCGCGACCAGAGTCAGGTCGCAACTCCGTTTCTTCTTCGCTCAAATTATTCCCATGTCAGCGACCAAGATCTCTCGTCGCGACAATCAAAACACCTTAAGCTGGCATAACCTCGTCAATTTCGTTCAAAACGCGTCGTTCATTCATTGCCACCCTTTGTCCACCTAGTTTTCATGTCGCTAATTCCAAACTTCTTCTTCAAAGATCTTTTCTCGTCTCAACAAGTTTTTCCATGCTATGGTAAGTTAATGTCGCGACATAAGAGAGTTCTCGCCGTGACGCATATTCTTCGCCTTCGCCATCATAAAGCCAAATAAAGGGGAAATTTCCATTATTTGATCAAATTCCATCGCTATAATAGAATAGCGACGGATTTAAGATTCGAAATAATCCCTAGCTGTGCGCTTTTCTGTCGCAAAAATTAACAGAAAATTTTTCCTCATCTATTTTTTTAACGACTAAATTCTCTACCTAATTATATATTTTCTCGCTTGCACTGGTCGTAATTCAAAGGACCAATTAATATTTTTTCGATTCAATAGCTTATCGAAAAGTTCTAGCTAAATTAGCTAGGAAATTCCGTCACTATTTTTGTCTAATTTAGAGAAATAGTTAGATTTGCCTTTGTTAATTTAGTTAGGACACTCAATACTATACTTATCTAATTTAAAATACATGAATTGTCCTGCCTACTTACTTCAGGACAATTTCCTTCACTATTCTTGTCTAATTTGAAGAAATAGTGATTTGAATTGTCTCAGCCAAATTAGCTAGGACAATTATGTCACCTTGAAGAAGAATATAATTGCCTTAGCTAATTTAGCTGTGGACACCGTCACTATTTTTGTCGAATCTTAAAAGTATCACTATTTAAATCGTCTCTGGGCCTAATTTAGCTGTGATAATTTCGCCACTATTCTTATTCACTTAGTGAATAGTTGATTAAATTGTCCCTAGCCAATTTAGCTAGGACAATTCCGTCACTATTCGCCTATCCACAATACGCCATCTATATTCACAATATATTATTCCATATAAGATTTAAAATCTCTCGCACATTTCCCCCAATTCTCTCGAGTGCACGATATTGAATATCCGTGATACGCATCGAAGAACGAGAGGGATACATATGCTACACTTCTATATGCATGTAATAAAACATGTAAACTATCGTCTAGCGTGATATGTGCATGCCATTCCTAAACTCGTCCACATCGGGACAATCACTGAATTCTCACATTCCAAAGAGTAAGACACTAACGGCTTTTACTGCTAAAAATGTACAACAATGTACGCTTAATTATTCTTTAGTTATATTGTCTTATAAATCTATAAAATTTCACAAAGTTTCTCGTATCACTTAATTCTCTCGGCTGAAATAGGTCATTCAAGAGCGATTTAATAAAAAAATGAACCAAATTATACAAATAGCAACAACAACAAAGGATGCGAATAGAAAAATATTACACTTCATTATGATCACCATCATCTTCGCTTCCCCAAGCACCTCGCCACAATGCCCAATATTATGCATTTAACAAAAAGCAACATATATTATCAAGCACAATAAATATTACACTTCTATTATTTATGATCACCATCATTGCCTTTCATTTCAATTATCCTCTACAACAAATGTCCGCATTACACACGAATAAAATGCAACAATATATATTATCAAGCACAATAAATATACACTCAAATAAAGAAAAGATAAATTAATAAAATTGAAAATATACTCTAAATAATTTTGTTTAAGTGAACTAAAAATTACGAAAATTCTTAAAAGACTCTTAAATCTATCAATGTTAAGTTAATTACTAAAATTATTAGTCCATTTTAAACTCTAATCTATTAACTAAATTATATTGAATAATCCTATTCATTATATATATGCCTTGTACTTTTAATTTTTTAATGTTTGCTTAGTCAATAGGAAAATGAAAACTAATTTTTAATTTCATTTTTCTAATCTTATTAACTAATTATTGTACTTTAATTTTTTTTCATTTTCTAATCTTATTAACTAATTTTTTAATTTTTTAATGTTGTTTTTGGTAAATTAGATTTGTTGCGTAGAATTTGCATATAACATTTTTGTATAGATATCCAAGACGTACTTGATTTTCGTATTGTCTATCCTAAGACATGTTATTTTTGTATATAACATTAACCAGAATTAACTATCTAAGACTAATATTTTTGCACATAATTTGATTTTCATACTTCACTGTCTCTAAACAAATGTAAGTTATGGCCGCAATATCAGTAGATATATTACTTAAGAAAAAATTATTTGTAAGTCAGTTTTGCTATTACTTGATATATTATTGTTAATCACGTTGATTCGATTTCTTGTTGCTTAACTTAATAATAATTGAACATAATTTTTTCAATTAACCTATGGTGGTTGTTTGCGGAATGAAGCTCGATTCAAATGTTCAAGTCTAATTTCGATTGAAAATACACGCTTTAAATACCTACAATTTATGTTCTAAAATATTTTGAGTTCCAAGACATGACCAAATTTTTACTACTATACCTTATTCACTAATAATAATAATCGAATGAAACATATAATGACTTCAAATATTACTATTAATTAAAGAAAATGACTTCATGCATGAATATGCAGATAAAAATATTGCAAATATCTAGGTACGCGCTTAAGTGACCTCGCATGAAGAAACAGAGCTTTAATTAGCAAATTGAAAATGAATATTCTTGGTTACTGGTCCATTATATATAAAGTTTAAGGTTCAATGACTAGGTGTAGTTTGAGTTCTAAACCATTACAAGGCTAAAATAGAATTAATGGAAAATATGAAATCGCCAAAAGAAAACCTAAAGGTGAAAATATCATGCTATTGCTAGATAAAGGAGTATGTCTCTTCCAAGGCACCAATCTAAGCCACACAAAAAGGCAAAATTAGAGAACACAAGAACCAAGTGAAAGGACAAGAAAGGGAAGCAAAAAGAAAGGAATTCCAAGTTTGAAGGACTAAGCCACTACTCAATGAAGATCATAGATCTAATTTCAATCCTTTTTCCTCGTACTAGCAATCATAAAATCAAGGACCAAAGAAACAAAGAATAAATAGATAGTCTTCATTACATGAATGATAAAGAAAGGCAAACAACCACTTGAATAGCTAAAGCGTCCTTACCAAACCCTAATTACTAAACACACCACTCCAAAATTGTTGCAAGTGATGCTCCACAAAGAAGAATGAACTATTCATAAAGGGCTAGAACTAATTACTAGAATCTCAAAGAAAGTAGGAAAATTCCATTGCAAATTAATGCGTTGAACTAGAAAATCAACAAAAATTTTTTTCCAAAAGAAAAATAAAGAAGAAAGAAATAAATAGAAAAAGGATTAAGATAAACCTCATTCCTAATCATTTGTAATTCAAATCCATCGAACCATAAAGAACAAACCAGAAAATTTCAGAAGGAAGAGAAAAAAAGAAAAAGAATTGAATGAAATAAAACCCACAATAAAAATTTCTTAATCCTAGCCATGGATTTAATTCATACACATAGCACCAATGCAATGGACATTCGCTTCAAGATTCTCGCTACAAAGAATGAATTTGAAAGAAAGGTAGATTATCCCCAAGTGTGTTATATTTGCAAAAGCAAGAAGAAATTTAGAAAATATAAGTGTCTGTTCAATAAATGTTATCTGTAGTTCTCACTTGTTTTCTGAGAGTAATTTTAAAAAATAGTTATACAAATATAAAGAATAATTAAAAATAAAACACCATACATAAAAATTATTTTCAAAACGAGATTTAAAATATTATGAACAGACAAAAAATATTTAAGGTTTCCAAACAAACAGGTCCTAACTTTCAAATTAACAATGATAATAATCTGAATAACATACAGTAAACAAGATTTACAAATCTCAACTACCATTGAAAAGAAACTTTTACGGAGGGCAAACCATTGATAGCGTCCACAAATTGCTTCAAATTAAATACAACAAATGTACGCATCAACCCACATAAGCATATAAAGGATTAACTCCATCTCCACTCCTCATAGCACCTTAAGAAGCTTTATTTCTATTTCACAAAGAAAACACGGACAACATCCTTACAGGTATTTCCGTACGTATTTTTTAACACCAAATTGTGCAAGAAAATAAGATTCCATACCACAATTGGCATCTTGATTTTGCTTTAGAAACAGAAGCTCATTTAAAGTTTTTCTTTTTTCTCGATAAATAGAAAGCTCATGTAAAAAGGATCTAAGAAGTTATGGCCGCTCAAGTCGAGGACACAACTTAAAATCCGATGTGCCGAACAAACAGGCTCATCAAGTCTCACATTTTCTGGACATAATTCCAGCCCGTTGAATTAAACTATATGCGGATGCTAGACTCAAAGGGATTTGATGGGAGTCCAAGAACACCTAAAAACCCGACTTTTTGACAAAGAAAGCTTACGGCCGTCTGCTTGAGGACACAACCGTAGTAATCCGCCATGAACAAGAAGCACCCTGCCGCCGCACACCATGCGTACGCTTCCACTTTGGATTAATTTCTCGAGATTTCCAAAGGAATCTGGAATTTGATATACCTATTTCAAGGAGATATGTTCTTTATGAGTCTAATTTACCTGCAAATTTGAATCACTCAATTCGATGAGTACTCTACTCAAGTTATGGTCAAACAAAATATGGCTAGCAAATTTGACGATCTCCCCAAAACCCCAATATTTCCTTAATAATAAATATTCCTCACTGAGGAGTACAATCAATCCAACCCAAGCTCAAAACACAACAAATTTAACATAAAACTTACAAACATTCATTATAATAAATGTGTTCTTCTAACCCAATTTCATCAATACTCAATTGGGGATTTCATTTCCCTACATGTATTCTTAATCCATTGTAGTCTAGAAAAATTCTATACTAATTAAAACGAGTTCCTTACTTAGTTCCATACTAATTCCTATGTTTCTACCATATTCATGTTTCATGAACACATCTATACATATTGCATTTCCTATATTTTTCCAGTTTTATGCCTGTTGCATATGGCATTTCATATACTTGTATAGTATGACACTTATGTATTCACACATCAATCATGTATTCTTGTTTATCTATGAATCTATTTTACTTAGAAATTGGAATCATTCCAATTGAATAATCCAAACTCAAGTTATGGCATTTTAATGCCAAACTAGTCATTTTGCCCATTTTACACTAGGAATAGTTTGAAAATACCCATTTTCAGGGGTCTCAACTTCATATTTGACACTGGGTCTTTGTACTCATTTGAAGCTAAGGTGCTAAGGGTTCTTCTCCAACTGGAATCACTTAAATCGGAGCACCAAAACTCAAGATATTGCCCTAACAACCGGCATTCTCTCTACGTTCAAAACAGAACTTAAATCGCTTGAACATGTAGCCTCCCACTTTGGAGAATTCTCAGGGCCAAATACAGTCAAAATTCAATAAGCACTATTTCGCGCTGGGTTGCTCTCCTTGAAGACTCAGTTTACCCGTACCCACTAATCACTCAATTCGATAAGAAACCCACTGCCATTACTAAAATACTAAAGTCGGTCCAAACAAAATGACATACGATTTATGGTACCAAGCATTCACTGTTGGTACCGGTACCACCCCTTGAAAATGCCTAGAAATGGTGGTTTTTCCCATTTTTCCATACTTTTCCACCCAAATCCCACACCAATATATATATCAAAACCCATCCCATAATCAATTTAACTATCGCCTCATAATCCATCTTTCAAATACTGATCTGTTTCAAAGATCATTTAATGCCCAAATAACTCCAATGAGGTCATAACCTATACAAACCAAACATTAAGTGACTAGTTGTGGTTTATTCAATCTCAAACTCCATTACTTTTGCAATTAAACCATGGGTCCAACCTCAAAGGAGGATTCCATGTTTTTCTTGTACCATTTAGGTTTTACCAACCCTACTTTTCAAGAAATCTATGGTCAGATGAAATCCTATCAAAACTCCTAGGTTTGAAAACCATGTGACATCCCTACCATGGTCCAAATACACATAATCTCATACAAAAATTCATACTTCCGCATAAAAATCCAAAGATCCATAATAAATGTTAGATTACATACCTTAAACTTGGCTTCTTCTTTCTTCCCTTCTTTCTTCTTCTTTCTTCTCCTCCTTCCCTTTCTTCTTCTTTCCCCTTTCCACTCGCTTTTCTTTTCCAAAATGAGACCAAATTTGGTCTTAAATCAAATATCTCTCTTAGGCTATGTTTCCTCAAAACCCATTTTTTTGGGTTAAGTTTTCATTTATTTCACTTAGTCCTTAAGTTCTTCTCTTTTGCAAATCAAGAAGTATATTTATATTTTAACTCCATAACCTTCTTATCTATTACTTATGTGCCTTTGGAAAATTACATATGTACCCTTGTTTTATCCTGTACAAATTCCGGGTTTCGCGTTTTATTTCCCGAAAATTCCCATTTAATTTTTATTAAACCCAAATAACCAAAAACTGTTATATTTCGTGGGTGTTACACACACAAACTCGGGATCGTTTATCAGCCTCTAAAACAGGTATCAGTATTGTCCATGGGCCCACTCACCAAACACTTGCCTAATTAAACCGAATTCCATGGCCATTTTCGCCTACTCTTCAAAACACAATTTATTTCATAAATCACAACACTAGCCATCCAAACAGTGACTGCACTGTCCAAAACGACTCCAAGAAATTTAACAACCCTAGCCCCAAGCTCGGGATTCCATCAAACTACCGTCTGCTGGCCTCAAACCAACTCAACCATTAACAAAACACTTAAACAAAGAGTAAAACAAGTAGGATAAAACCCCTACCTCACGGAGTTTGTCGAAAACTCCCAAAACCGGTACCCACGCGAAGCCCTCGGAAGAGAACCACTTCGCTCGTCCGAAGAAACCGACCTGGGCCCGATCGTCAGAATCCTGCAGTGGTGTTTCTCGCACTCTCTCTAAAATTCAAAAACCTAACTTTCTGCACCTCTCCTCTCACGTCCAGCCACTACCCCTTTTTGCTCTTCAAAATGGAGAAGACAACACTATTCCAAGTTTTGTCTTTTCCTCATTAAACTTCCATTTAATTCCCAACTGGTCCCTTTCTAGATTAATATCACTACTTCAATCCAAAGTTCATTCATTTCCATCCTCTCTACTTACGCAACACGTGTCACAAGAAGACATGTTATAGGTGACTTTTGTCACATCACACGCCGCTTTACGGGTCACCCGATACTCGCCTCAAAAACGTGCACTTCGACCGTCTCGGTTCAACGAAATTCGACGTGGTAGCTAGATTTTGCGAGACGATTCCAACTGAAATCTGTTTCGACATCCGAGATCTAGAAAAATTTTGGATTTTTACCAAATTACGAGCTGCCTTTTCTAAAATTGAATTTTCTGTCTACAACATTGAATTAATATTTTATAGTAGTTTAATGAAATAATTTTTTTTAAACATATAAATTAGTTTTTAAAAATTTTATTAAATTATTTTTTGCTAGTTAGATATAAATAAAATCAATCCTAATAAAATAATTTTTGCTCTTCTTTCAAAAAAAATTAATTTTTTACTTGGTATTGGATTAATTAGTGAATTAAAATATAGTTTATCAAAATAAATTTTTATATGATATAAAAAAAGATTGAATCAGCTCAATTAAAAAAAAAAATTTATTGAATCAATTTGATTAAAAATTATGCGAGCTTTAATTAAATTATTAAAATAAATATTGACTATTTATTTAGACTTATAAATTATCTATCAATGTTCTATTATATAAGTGATGAAATTTTTTTATATGTCATTATTGGTCTACACTATTCATTTAAATGGTAATATTAATATATATTACTATGTCAAGATAATATATAAATAACAATCACCCTTTTCTTGTAAAATAGAAAGAATGTGAGATACGCATAAATAAATGCCACTGGAAGAGTGTACCAAGGACACACCATCATACGAACTAAAGAACTCAAAAATAAAGAAGTAGTAAAAGTAACTATTTCAAATAAAGAAACACCAAAGAATACACAAGCATGTTAAAAAGACAATTGAGTGGAAAAGAAAGGCCAGAATAAGGATTAATTGAGAATACAAGTTTCCGAAAAGAAGTATAGCAAATGGCTAAAATCACAAGAAATAAATATGAAACAATCTGAAGGACACAAGAGAATACAAAGCATGAAACGAAAAAGAAAAAAAATCACATAGTTAAAAATGCCAAAAAAAGAAAAACAAAATGAGTAGTAAACTTTTGGAAAATGACTCGCCACTAACTCCTCTCTCGATTCACAAGTGAATGGCTTCACATAAGGAAAATGACTCGCAACAAATCTATTATCGGATAAGCTGACTTCACTGGTGAGGTGAACAAATTCCACACCCTATCGCGGATTCCCGCAAAAAGTTCGGGCCTCAATATTAAAGCACGTATTTCCACCAATCGATGCAATAGATCAATCCACCACATTGAATAAAAATTGTTTTCAAATAAAAGTTATTTCTTTAACAAAAAGACTATTTAGCTCATTGCCGATTTAAAATTGCAAACCCATTACCATTTTCATGAAATTAAAATGAAAATAAGCAAAGGAACACGCAGTAGAGAGAGAGATGTAGAGGTACACCGTCCAAATCAGAATTGCGTGTTCAAATGGAAAGGAAACAATAAGCCCAAAGTAAGTAATTCGCAATGTTCGACGATTGTGCGTTGATTTACTCACATGGCGGAGAGTCAAATCATATAAGTGATGTGAAACAGACGAAGAAGAAGAAAATTGAGGGAAAATGAAAAAGAAAAAAAACCTAATAATCTTTATAAACCAAACTCCGCCGCGGAAATCAAATCAGAGAGAGCAGAGAGATATGTAAGTAGTATTTCAAGGAGAAGAGCAAAGGAGAATCTTACTCCGTAACAAGAAGAGTTAGAAATTGGTGGTTCTGCAGCTGCAAAGAAAGAACCGAGAGAGAGAGAGAGAGAGATGTTGTTTGTTTGGTTTGGTGCTGCGAAATGACGTTGCGACGACGCTGTGTTCTGAGAGACGAACGGTGTGCAGGTAATTGGAAAACGGAGTAAGAGACGAACTGTGAGAGAAGGGAACAAACCTAATTAGGTCGAGACCTGCAAGAGTAAGGGAATGGTTTCCTTTGTTTTTGGTGAGACAGGGTGAGAGAAGAGAAGATTAACTGTGTTTCTAAGCATAATTGTAGAAGGAAACGATGTCAAGCTTCGCTTAAGAACCTAACGACGAACACAACTTAGTTAAATCGCTAGATAAACTTTGCCAGACATATGTAGCCAAAAAAAAATTTCAAAGATACTTAACGACTGACAATTATCCTTTAACTAAATAGCTAGGGAATTATCCCTTGCTAAATCAGTAAATTTAAAAAAAAATAATTTGAAAGTAAATTATAATGACAGATTATTCCCTAGCTATTTAGCTAGGGAAAAATCCCTAGCTATTTACATAGGAAAATCCCACAAATGGTTAAAGAGAGTAAAATTGTATATTCTAAAAGCCTTAACGATGGAAGTATCCCTATCTAAATAGCTAGGGACGTATCCCTAGTTAAATAGCTAGAAATCCACAATACATAAATTTCCAAAGCTTCCAGAAGATTTTTTTGAGGGTAAGAATAGCAACGGATTAAATCCTAGCTAATGCATACATTTTTGTGAAATACAAATTTAAGGGCACCAATAGCAACGGATATTTTTCCTTAGTTATTTTAAAGAACTTAGCCAAACATATAAAACAAAACAAAAATTATTAGCTATAGACTTAACAAATCTGACATTATCCTCACAATAGCTAGGAAAATCCCTAGCTAAATGCATACAATTAAGATAAATAGCGACTAATCGTCCCTAGCTATTTTAGTTAGGACAGTGTCCGTCGCAAAGATATATAAAACAAAACAAAAAATAATTCTAAGATAGACTTAACGATCGACATAATCCCTATTAAATAGCTAGGAAAATCCCTAGCTAAATGCATGCATAATAGCAATTTAAGGGCACCATAGCTTAATGATTTGTCTCCTATATTTTAGCGCAGGGACCAACCCTAGCTAAATATATAAAACAAAACAAAAATAATTCAAGATAGACTTAACGACCTAAACAACTTTGCTAAATAGCTAAGAAAAATCCTTGCCAAATGCATATATTTTGTGAAAATAACAATTTATGGGCACCATAGCTTATCGATTTTGCTCCTAGCTATTTTAGCTAGGGACTAATACCTATCTAAACACATAATCAAAACAAAAAAATATTTCGTATAGATTCTAACGACGACATAATCCTTTAGTTAAATAGCTAGGAAAACTCCTAGCCAAATGCATGCATTAATAGCAATTTACGCACCAATAGCGACTCGATTTGGTCCCTACATTTTAGCTTAGGACCAATCCCTAGCTAAATATATAAAACAAACAAAAATAATCCAAGATAGACTTAACGACTTAAACAATCCCTAGCTAAATAGCTAGGAAAATCCTCAGCTAAATGCATATATTTTGTAGAAAATAATAATTTAAGGCACTAATAGGCTAATTTTATTTTGCCCTAGCCATTTTAGCTAGGGACTAATACTCATCTAAATACATAAATCAAAACAAAAAATATTTCTAAGATAGACTTAACGACGACATAACTTAGCTAAATAGCTAGGAAAATCCTCTAGCTAAATGCCATGATTTAGCGACGGATTTGTTCTCTAGCTAATTAGCTAGGGAAAACTGGTCTCTAAAGTTGTTAAGCAATTTGTCGCCAATCTTTGCGCCAAATCAACGATAATATTAGCTAGACTTTGTCCGTCGCAAATTGCCTCTAATCCGTCACAAACTGTCAGAAATTGTCATTAATTCCATAATAAAAATCTCTTGTTATTATGTTTCCATCTCTTTCGCAAATTAGCTAGGATTATTTCCCTAGCTAATTTCCGTATTAATCCGAGTACTTCTGAGGACAAAGATTATACCGCAGAACACAAACTATTTTGTTTCCAACTGACTAACATATGTCTTTTCCATTCTCTGTCGCAACTTGCTGTCTTTTGTCGCGACCTAACTCAATTGTCAACCAGCAAACATTGTTACATACGTAAAATGTTGTTGCGACACGTTCTTTGGTAATTGTTGAAGTTTGTCATGGCATTGCAAATTCAATCACGGCATGGACCGGCCGCAATCACGTTTTCTCTTCTTTCTTGTTGGAAATTGCTCCTTTTTGAATTAGTACCTGCAAAACACAAAGTTTGAAAATACTTCATAATTTGGCAATAAAACAGCTTTGAAAATATTGGAAAACAAGACGTAAAATAGATTAAAAATGGGGATGAGTTTAAGACTCATCAAGTGTAACATATATATATGTTAAACATGATATTTATATTAAATCCAAATTTTACCTATTTGAGTTTTCAAGAGTCTACTACAGAAAATGACTCCAAAAAGCATAGTTTTAGTAAGTGAGTTTTTTAAAATTCTTTAACTAAATATCATCATGTATTCCTAACTAAATTATACATGTGTGTATATATATATATATATATATATATATATATATATATATATATATATATAACAGATCATATAAAATATATTTTTCATATTATTAAATACATAATATGACCCTTCAAATAAGTATAAAAAATAAACAAATGACTTTTCACAGTTCTTGATACTTTTTTTAAATGTCATCATAAATATATAAAAATGACGCCATAAAGTGTCAATATATGTATATAAAAATGGATTAATGATACTTTTCAAAATTAATACATATTCAAAGACAATGTCATGTTTTGAAAATATAACACATAAATGTTTCCCAAATTAGCTGGAAGATGACTCCTTTATATGTCATGGTTGCTCTTATCATGTTAGGAAGCATCATGTTATACGCTTAACACCAAAAATACAGGAACCATTTTTTATAGTGTGCATGGTCAAGCTAAAGCCCGTACTCCCTCCTAAAACTTCTAAACAAAAATAAAAATTAAATAAATTAAAAGCGAAATGAGAACATGGATAAGAAGAAAACTAAAGGTATTTCTTAAGGTTATTAATCAATTATACAATTTTTTTATTTTACGTATATTAATATTTAAGATTGTTTAGTAAACAATTGTAGACAAACATAAAATAAAAATAAATGAAATGAAAACTCGGTTAGGACATGGAAGTTCCAAATTGAGTTCTAAAGAAAATGAAAATTAGAAGTTAGAAAGATATAAAAATAAATAACAACGATAGAAAAAATTGAATAATAATGAAATTGCATATATGTGTTATGTCACAAAAAAAAAAAAAAAAAAAAAAAAGAAGAAGAAGAAGAAAGAGGTACAAGCAATAGTGTCTTTTAGTATCCAATAAGAGTTTGAGCGCATAAATTTAAGTTTTTAAATTAAAGTGATCTCTTATTATTATTTTATGCAATGTCAAGTTTATTTTTAATATAAAAATTTATAATATTATAATGCTAGATTTGGGTGTGGGAGAATATCAAGGAATAAAAAAAAATTAAGAAAAATAAATTTTCTCATGTTTGCTTATAAATAAAGAAAATAAAGATAAACTTGAAGATAAACCTATAAGAAACTTCTAGGGGAAAGTTTGAAATACTTGTGTTTGATGTCTTTATCACAAGAAGTTTGACCCCAAAATAATAACGATACATACATAAAACCTCAGTCTCCCTCTTCACGTTATAAAAAATCGCTTGTCATATTTCTCTCATCAATAGACATTGCCAGGTATGGTGACTCAACATCACTCACTGTAAGACCTTAAATACATGGAACCAATACAAATATAAACAATAAAAAATTATAACCTAAAAAAAAAATTTCCTCTCCTCATATATCACTCTAAAACTGGTCAGGATTGACCTTATTTTCAAAAAATAATAGTGATGATAAATCTTATATAACTATGGAAGAGATACATATCATTTTTCCTCAATAATAAATATAGTCTTGTATCAACATGCCTAGCCAATGGTAAAGCATTCAAAATTTAAAATGTAAGATATCTAGGAGGGAAGGTATAAGATTCGAGTCCCTATGGGAATAATTTATTATATTGTAACAAAGTGTTTATTGTCAAAATAAATATAGCCTACATTGAAGAAGGAAAATTGATGAGTGTGTTCCACCTATGACATCTTCTTTAGGATGAAAACATTTATATTTTTTTCCTACTTATCTACAATATAAAACACTTGTCATGAAGGAATAGAAAAACCTAACTAATTTAATACAAGCACCAAAACATAAAATTAACCATGAATATGGGTAAAAGAAAGTGGCTATTGAATGGGGATAAGCTACAACACACGCAGATTGCAGAGGACTAACATCCATAGCGACTTGACCCGATCACGGACGCTTATTTAAGTGGGCTCAAGCAAACAAATCGCTAATCGACAGAAAGATCGAAAGATGACCCTTTAGCCAACCACCTCGAGCATCGAGGTGGATGGGGTCGGATACTCGAGCAAACAAACCACCCCGAGCATGGAAGATAAAGCAAACGAAGCATGCACCTCAACAAGAATTATGACGGAGTTAATATATAGCAGATAATATAAGAATTAATGAGTAACGTAAGGACATTAAGGGCCACTCATAATTGCCCATCTCATAACTATCCGCCATAGATCAAACACCCCCCCCAAAAAAAAAAAAAAAAAAAAAACGATGGGTATAATGTAGCTGGCATGAACCTAAAAATATCGATTTTTATTTCTGGAGAAGTAATAAACAAATTCTTTTGGAAGGACTCAAAACCTTTGCATTGGCACCGTTTGTGGGAACGAACGAAAAGTCCCACACTTCGCAAGGTTGCATTTTCTTAGCGCAAGGCGGTGTTAGTCGCTAGGAAAGAAGCCAACCGTTGCTGGTGAGATTCCTCCTGATCTTTCAGCATTCGCTCCAATGTTAGCAAACTCGCAACCAAATGCTGGCTCAAAAACCAGAACGGGATTTCGCCCATTGATAAGTTTGGGAGCAACTCTATGGACGTCTCCGTAGCGGTCTGGAGAAGTGTGGGACCCTTTCTCCCCCCATGACTATCCTCCCATCAATAATCCTCGATCGACCGAACCCTTCCTTGAAGAATCAGACTGCGGTTGCATGCATCGACAACATGTCAGAACCCCGCTTTCGTCCCACCATCTTAAACTACAATGCCTCGCCGCACTTCACCTTACCGCCAAAATTTCATATGTCGATGACCTTAAGATCCTTTCGACCACCTTATGCACTTTCGCCAAGTCATGACGCCGCATCTGCAACAATGTCATTGCAAAGTCTTCGTTCAGCTTAGCAGCCCCGCCCCTATCATGGTTCCACCACATACTAAATACAATAACTCTCCTTTCTACCGCTTGTTTGAAAAGTTTGTCACTAATACATGTGCTGGCCGTAAAACTTGAAGAATACCACTTTTTCAGATTCGAATGGGGAGATATGAGTCCATCAGGGACTTTATGAAATGTTTTGGGGTCGCTGATCCTCCAATCCCTGATGCCATAAGCCTACACTCGCTTTTTGCAAGCAAACAAACGCTGTTCGCCCAATATCCCAAATTCATTGATTTCATGGTCGCCGTATTCCCCACAACTATAAACAAGTTGTTCCAGAGAGAAACTGGCTAATTAAATGAACTACCGCCACTACATCATATTTCTGACACTACGGCGAGTAAAGGGAAGAGGGCTCGAAGAACAGACATAGCGATAAACGCGACTTAGAGATTCGAGCGCATCGCCATCATAACAGATCGGGATCAAGACCGAGCCATTGAGAATCCAAGGCATGATAATAGCACAGAGCATATGAGTCCCACTCGTTAGGGGAGATAATATTACCGCTTACACTCGCCACGCTGTCCTCGCTCTCATAGTGATCGACAACCCACATCCTTCAATGCCCTTTAGACGCACTGTCTACGCACGAAGGCTGCGCGGGCCCTCCTACCACAAAATGCTGAGTTTCCAAACTCCACTAGGTCGAATTTCTAGATTGACATAAGAGGAGACCAAAAAGCAGTCAAAACTTGTTATGAGGATAAACAGCCGAAAGATGACACGTCGACCAAATAGCAACGATAGCTCGAGGCTCGCTTCACCGAGCGTGATTATTCCAATGTCAGCAGAGTCTCGCATAATCGCACTCCTTATTCGGCCTAGACAAAATCTCTGAAAGGTAGGCTTAGGAACTGCATCCCTTATTCTGCCTAGATAGGCTTAAGCAGGTGGGCTTGGGAAAGCCGCTCTCCCCACCTCGAATAAAAGTATTTTCTCCATTTTCATGAAGAAGTATTTTTAGTAGTTCTCCATGAGAGGATTAGGGTAAAACTTTTGGACGGCTAGCCCTCGATGGCCCTAGGTCTCAACATGTCCCTTGCCACACTTCCAATGAGATGGTTATTCTAGTCTCGCTACTACCTACCCAGTTCTATAAAGATAAGTCTCTATAGGAGTTGTTTCTCCATGAGACGCTCCTCCGTGAGATGATACTATGCAAAGCCTTTGCGCCTAGCCCCAACCGCCCCGTGCCCCTGCAGCATAAGTTCCTTCAGGCGTTATCCCTCCATGAGATGCAGGTTATATCAGTGGCTCCACCTCGATGGCCCTAGGCCTCGAGTAGCATAAGTCCTTACAAACGTTATTTCTTCATGAGATGTTTTCCGTGAGATGGCATTATGCCTCAGGCATCAACCCTAGATGGCCCTTGGCCTCAGGCAGATGATTGCTCTCCCTATTTTTGAGATGATTATTCCCCTTGAACTACTGAGCGCTAGAACCGTCCTTGACCTCAAGTAACGGAGGCACTTGCTCGGGTAACAGGCTCTATGCCAATCGCCTTAGCCACTATAGATATCCCTTCACCAATGGGTACGGGCAAGACCCGAACTTCCCCCCCAGTTGTGCTTACTTCTTCAACTATTATGCAAATTTACAACTCAAAGATTCCAAGCCAAGCCTTAATCGAGAACGATACTTCAGCTCTACGCATCTAACTCCCTATGACCCCTCCTGCCCCGCAGCTACATCACAGACTCACCTTCACGGCTCCGCCTAGTAGCTCCAGCTCTTCATCATACAAAACTTTGCTAGCTCTCGGGCAAAGATAATATCTTTTGGGAACATTCATTCGCTTCAACCCTAATGGCTTGAAGCGATGCTAGGGGGGCTAGTGGAATGAGATAAGATATAACGCATGTGGCATTCATGTGAGTGACCTGAACATCCATGTAGGCGACTCAAACCCGATCACATGACAGTTATTTAAGTGGCCCGAGCAAAAAAACCGCCTAACTCGGCAGAAGATCAAGATGACCCCCAACCAACCACTCCGAGCACGAGGTGATGGTGGCCTGACATTTTAAGAAACAAATCGCCTGTGCATGTGAGAGATAAAGCAAACAAGCACACTTACTGTGCTACATTTACCTGAGTTAATGTATAGTCAGCTAAGTATGAATTAAGGAGTAATGTAAGGACATCGAGGGTCGTCTATAATTGCTCCATCTCACAACCATTCACCATGTAAATGTAACATGGTATATATCAAGGAATGAACCCTGTGTGGTAGACTGTCAGATTTGATTTGAGAAGTAATAAACAAATTCCTTTGAAGGATCTAGAAACCTTTCAACATATAATGCAAAGAGTTTCATTTGAATTATGGCAAAGTAGGAGTGGAAACCTGTCACCAATTTTAGCAAATCAAATAAGAATCTCAACCTACATAGGTCGGCCTTGGGTGTTCCATCAAGCTCATTTTCTAAGGCTTTATTAGATCGCGTGTAATCAAACCATTAAAGTCCATGACCAATGTAAAGTAACTAATATTTGTGAGATTCAAGTGGTGCAACGCTTTGAACTTTTGGAATCAAACTCAATTTCAAAGTGGTGATGGTTCATAAAAGACGTGATTCTTGGATGAGAATCTATAACATATCTAGGTCCTTCTGCTATTTCAACAAAACAATTCATTTTACACCATCAAACAGTGAGAGTATATGGAAAGGTTTAAAAAGTTCAAAGTTAGAAACATCGGAAGCTGTGAATTCAATGGCTTCTGAGGTATGTAAAATCTCTATTTCATTTCATGTCACTATTATAAATGGCTGATCGTTGATATATGTCTTACATTTGGTATCACCAGAGCATGGTTACACTTCTCCATTTTGATTTTCTCAGAATTTTATAATTCTAAAAAAAAAAAAATTTTGGCAAGACATGAAAATTTGAAGATACAGATCTCAATTCTTCTGTATTTTTAGATCTCTTTGATTTGACCTTTTTCATTGTTTTAGAGGTATTAAATCACATTCCACGTGGTTTTAATGTATTATGTGATTATATGGGACATCAAATGTATGTTTTATTTGATAAGGTCCTTTATCGGTGGTTCAATATAATGGCAAATATGACTTTAAAAAAAAAACAAATAAAACAGCCTTCTTTCAAATTTTCACAAGCCTTATTTTGGGCTTCTTTAGTAATATAAAGTGGGCTTACTGAAACTTTTAAAGTTTTAAAAATATATATATATATATGTTATGTTAATAAGGTTTGAACCTATGAGCAAAGATTCAATTAAGAGTTTCTTCCACCAAGCCAACTTGGTCGTGTTAAAGTGTTTATATATTTAATTTATGCTTCAGATTCATTACATGTTTACATTATTTATTAATTGCTCAAATCATGTTTATTTAAGAATAATGCTAATAAAATTTACAATTAATATTCGTCATGGCATGGAATATATTGTCTATGCTTTTGATTCTTTTGTATGAAATCAAATTGTGTGTAATAATTATGATTAATTATATAATTTTTATAGTACACAGAGTGTTTAATTATGCTATTCAAATAAAATTTGATATTATACATAAAACTTAAGTTTAGTGCCTAATTTAGAAAAAAAGCACAATCTAAAATCTTATAAATGCTCAAGTGATCAAAATAATTTTGGTTAGTTATGAATAGCCACAAAGATCTTTAATTAATAAAATTATTTATTGCTAAGATCACATAAAGAATGAGACATAAAATTGTAATTAATATATTAATATACAAAATTTATCCCACGTAAAATTTTTTGTTATATTTATATAATTAATTAGGATGATGCAAATTATTACATCTACCACACAAAGAATTATGAATTGATACATAATTTGTGTTTGAGATCTTTAAGGATAGAATGCAATTATATAGTGTTTGAACTTTGGAACATTAAGTGTAATGTAATTATACATGTCTTGTAAGTTTCTACAGTACAATAAGAGCCCACATATGGTTTTAAAGAGCACTTGCCATGAATTCCTCCACTTACCCGGGGACTTTCCTGGTGTATATAAATGCATGTACCTATCTGTTTCCTGGGTTATTGTTCACCCAATAAAATTAAATAATTTTACAATTTCTATCATAAAAGTTAGAAATAACTAATTAAGTAAAAGATTTTGCCCATAGGTAATCTTTATTAAATTAGATAGTTTAGCGCGTGTTTTACATTGGTAACACATGCAATTTATAAATACATGCCTCACATCTACACTGATAAGCTTTTGGACTTTACAAGATTGTCTCAACCCGCTTAGCTACACTGATATATGCACCTAGATGACCTGCAGAATCCTAGGGTGACAACTACAAAATATGAAAGAAAGGATTCTCCTTCATTTAGGTGCTTGACATCGATTATGCCATAAGGAAATCGAATCCACCGTATGATGTGAAGAAAGCACACCCATCAAGTTGCGCTATATGAGCGATGGGAGAAATCCAATCTAATTGCCGTTCATTAAGACAAAATCACGCTGGTATTAGGGTTCTTGCTGAAAGCAATACGATAAGGTCCAAGATTTGCTAAAAGCCATCGAGAACAATTTGTCACTTCAGACAAAGCTTTAGCAAGTACCTTGATAATGAAATTTTCTTCCATTCGTATCACAAGCGTTAGGGGTGTGCGTGAGCACATCATGCAAATGAGGGACATCGCGGCTCAACTTAAGAAACTCGGGATAGATATGTCGGATTCTTTTCTAGTGCACTTTATTCTGAACACTCTTCCTCATCAATACGGACCTTTTAAGATCTCTCTTATAATATATGACAAATGGTCAATCAATGAATTAACGACTCATGTGTGTTCAAGAAGAAGAGAGGTCTTGATGGAATCGGGTGAAAGTGCGATGTCAAACAACTTTCGTGGGAAGAACAAAAGGAATGACACATCTCAAACTTACACTTCTAAATCAAATCAGAAGGGGAAAGGTAGAATACCACCTCAGGTAGATATCAAGAAGGAAAATAAGTGTTTCTTCTGTAAAAGAAAGGGACACGTGAAGAAAGATTGTCCTAAATTCAAGAAGTGGCTTGAGAAGAAAGGTAATATATCATCCTTTGTTTGTTATGAATCTAATATGGTTAATGTTAATATTAACACTTGGTGGATTGATTCTAGTTCTACAATCCATATTGCAAACTATTTGGGTGGTATGCAAAACCTAAGGAAGCCAAGTGAAATGAGCCCAAGATCTTATCAGCAACAAGATGGGCTCACCCGTGGAGGCTATCGGGACATGCACATTAACATTAGACAATGGCTTTGTTTTAGCTTTTGAAAGGATTTTTTATACCAAGTTTCTCACGAAACTTGATTTCTGCTTTCTAGACTCGTTCCATTAGGTTTTTCTTTTTTACTTTTCAAGACAATGTATTTAACTTATTTTATAACCAAATAATATCAGAACAAGTATTTGGGGCCAGATGGTCTTATATAGAATTTGTTTACGTAATGAAGCCACTAATAATTCTTTTGCATGTTCATATTGGTACTAAGAGGTAATATAATGAGGATTCTTCATGCTATGCAGCATCGGAGATTAGGTCACATCTCCATAGATAGAATTAAAGAGATTAGTAAAAAGATGGAGTACTTAGTACTTTAGATTATATCGATTTTGAGACTCAGGTGGACTGGGTGACATGGAAAGCAGACAAACAAGTCTACAGAAGCATGCCAATAGAGTTCAAACATATTAGAAATCATACATACCGACATATGTCATTCAGATATGGATATGCCTGGTCAAAATATTTCATCACTTTCATTGATGATTACTCAATATATATGTAGAAAGGGGTGCCTGTTTCATAACAGAAGTATGAAGCATCGGGATGCCTTTAAAATCTTTAAAGTCGGCTGAGAACCAATGCGAAGCGCCACACATAGTGAGATCTCGATAGAGGTAGAATACTATGGTAGGTACACCGAGATCGACAAGCACTGTTCTTTCAAAGTTTCTTCAAGAGCATGGGATAATCGCTTCAACACATCTATGCCTCGCTTCTCCTGGACTGTGGTGCAAAGTAAAGAAGAAATCGAACTTATGATATGAGCGGAGTATGCTTAGCAACTCCAATCTTCCTCAATTTTTGTGGACTGACGCACTTCAGACAGCAGTGTATATATTAAAACGTGTTCCAACTAAGGCTCGGCCCTCAAAGACACCAAATATGGAAAGGTCGAAACCGGAGTTTATGGAAGATACGCGCTGGGTCGTCTGCCCGAGAGAATATAATCCACATGAGAAGAAATTGCACCCATGACACTTAAGGGTTTCTTTATTGGCTACGCTTAAAACGCCTAAGGGTTATAGATTTTACCTGTCCATCTCATTCAACTAGGATTGTGAATCAAGGAATGCTCAAGTTTTTTGAAAATGACATGATCAAAGGAGTGGATCGATTCAAAGGATTTAATTCATGTTCACGATCATATAGAAACTCAACCTTCCACGCTATATGAGAGATTGGTTATAGTTCATCACACTCTCAAGTTCCAATTAGTGCCGAACAAACCAATCATCAAGTTCCATTAAATAAATGAGAACCCGCAGGATCAACAAGTTCAGGAATTACCTTATAATCTTGAACAAACACCTGAACCACAAGCCTTCCGTATGCATGGTCCAACATTAAGACGCATCTACTCGTGGAAGTAGCCTACGATTCCTAGTGATTACAGCATTATAAGAAACCGATATTTGAGTCAAAATGATCTCCTCAAACCTTTTCACAAGCCATGTTAAAAATCGAGTCCGACCAGGGTATAATGCTATGAAGGAGATGACCCAAGTGAAAGCAACGTCCGGGACCTTGCAGAGCTGCCTAGCGGCAGGCCATTGGTCGTGTGAAATGGGTCTATAAGACGAAAAGAGACTCTTAGGCAACATCAAAAGATATAAAGCTAGACTTGTTGCTATGGATCTACCTAAAAGAAGGAATTTGGACACATTTGAGATCTCTTTCCTGTAGATCCAAGAAAGATTCTCTTCAGATTATTTCAGCATTAGCTGCACTAATTTAGACCTTGGAGTTGCAAACAAATGGATGTGAAAACAACATTTCTTAACTGGTGATCTCGGGAAGAGAGGTATACATGAAACAAATTCGAAGGTTTCTTCTAGGAAGGTGAGCACTGGGTTTGCAAAGCTTAAGAAATCCATATACGGGTTTGAAACAAGCTCTCCCGTCAATGGTATTACAAATTCCATGGAGTAATTATCTATTTGCTCTATCAAAACCCCATGGATCAATGTATATACCGTATAGTCATGGGAGTAAAACTCGTTTCTTGTTTTATATACGTGGATGACATTTTACTTGCAAACTAAATGATAAGGGAATGATGTATGAGGAAACAATTCCTTTCCCAAAACTTTGATATGAAAGATATGGTGAGGCATCTTATGTCATCGTATTAAGATCCACAGAGATGTACTCGTGGTATTTTAGGTCTATCACAGAAACCTATCAACAAAATTTCGAGAGATTTTTGATGAAGGATTGTTCACCAAGTGTTGCTCTGCATTATGAAGGGCGTATAAGTTGCGCCCAAACTAATGCCCGAAAAATGATCAGATGAATCTATGAAGAATATTCCATGCTTCGGCAAATAGCCTTATTATGCTCGTGTTTGTACAAGACCTGATATTGCATATGCAATGGGAGTGTAAGTGGCGTATCAGTAATCCAGTGTGGACCACCGAGAGTCAAAGAAGAAAGTCATGAGGTATCTACAAGGAACCAAAGATTATATGCTACATGCATGTAATGACAACTTGGGACCGTCGGGCTATTCCGATGCACTTTGTCATCGTTGATTCTCGTAAATTAACATCCGGTACATATTCATTATGGTCATGAGTCGCTGATAAGTAAGCCAGTCAGACTTTGATTTACTCTACCATGGAATAATTCGTATCTTGTTTTCAAGCTACCACAAGGATGTATGGCTTAAGAGTTTCATTTCGGCTTAGAAAGGCGGATTCTATTTCAGCTCAAGATTTTATGACAATCCTACCGCAGTTGTTCTCGCAAGAATAAAAGGAGTCACAAGCACATCGACATCAAATACTTAGCTATTAGAGAACATGTTAAGGAGCAGTGGTCATTGAACACATATACTGAAGTTGATGACGCTATCTTTCTTACTAAAGCATGCCACCAACGAAATTCAAGGATCATGACGTAATGGGGATTACTCCTCTTTGTAATTGTATATATAAGATTCACTTTATGAATTTTACATTCGCTATTTTCTCATTTTCATAAAAGACTTAATTCATTTGAGAAAATATATTTCATTTGGACTCAGAATAAACATAAGGTTTATTCTAATAAGTTTTTCATTACCACATTATACTTGAGAAGCAAGTGCATTGTGATACATAGTTGATAAAACTCATTATTGAGACTCCATCTCTATGATTCATGTATTTTGTTACTCAGCACTTTGATTAACTTTTGTGTTCAAGTGGGAGAATGTGAGATTTCAAGCCAAAGTAATGTGTTTGGAACTTTTGAAATTCTAAAACTTGAATTTCAAAGTGGTGATGGTTCATAAAAGACGTGATTCTCGGGTTTTATAATCTATAAATATATCTAGGTCCCTCTCGTACTTCACCGAAAAAAACAATTCATTTTAAGAATACCATCAAATAGTGAGAGAAAGCTAATGTGAAAGGCTTGAAGTTCATGTGTTTTGAATATCGTAGCTTCCAAAGAATTCAATGGTCGGAGGTATGTAAATCCTATTCTCATTTCATGTTTCCATATTATAAACATTTATCAAGTCAAGATATAAGTCTACAATATTTACTAGCAAATTCTCCCATTTGAATGTCGGAGCAAAAGAACACAAATTATTCTTTATATATATATATACGCTGCAGACAGATATTATAACTAAAGAAAGATGCGCGCATTCAACTGGCATAACAAAAATCCTTCTAAATGATTCACTCCACTTACGCACATAGCATTTTAGTATCATTGGGCAACCAACATGCAAGAGGAAAACATGATAATCAAACCAATTTTTTACTCTATGCAAAGATAAGGGAAACCTCATATTTCAATCATGAGGCCAAGGTGTTCTCTATCAAGTCATGTTCATCCTGTAGCATACTCTCCAACCCTATATTTCAAATGGGGATGAACAACCCACATACACGTAAAATCAAATAAATAGATGAAATAATAACATTAGAAAATCATTTTTCTTAATTTTTTTTTATATATTTTTTATGCTGAAACCAAACATTAGAAAATCATTTTCCTTAAAGTTTTATTTCTTTTTCCTAGTATTTTCGGGTTCCAATTGGAGCCTAAAGGATGGGGCTTGGTATTTATACTTGTGCATATGTCTTCACAATATTACAATATTAGGGCATGTAAACTGTAATCATTCTAATATACTAACCAAGTCATTCCCTATAATCAGCGGTCAAATTAATATAGATAGAGGGGTCTTCTGGAGAAAGAGATATCTAATAAGAGACCTAAATACTGGCTAAGATGATCCCACCTTATAAGTTAAAGTCATCAAATCAGATTTCTTGAATGAATTTTCTAGGCTGTTGTAATTGCAGGATGTTGGTGTTTCAATTAAGCACGGGTTAAGGTGTAAAAAAAAAAGAAGAAAAAAAAGCACGTGTTCATCAAAGCTTCCGATTGACTACAAAAAGATGAGCATGAAGGAGTTTATTTTCCAAGTGACCAATTAATCACGTTATAGAATAATTTCCTTTTATACACGTGGTTCTGTGTAACAGCCTAATCCGCGTCCTACAATGTGGACTTCTTTGATTTCGTGGATATGCATGATCCAAGTTCCACGTAATATTGCATGGATCCATTTATGTACATCCTTATCATTCAACGTCTGGAACATGGGTTGCCACCTTAGTCTAATACCAAAATAAAATTTTCAAATCTACTGTTGCAACTTCGACTAATATTGTTCATATCTAACAAACAAAGCACCATGTTGGTCTTAAATTCATGTATTACTCCTTTAATACAAAAATCTTAGGTTATAACCGCACCCAAGCGAGAAAGTGAGAGAAAGTAGCGAGAGAGAGCGTTACGTCTACATATTGAAATGGGTTTTGAGCATGAGGGATATATAGTGGGTCAGTGGTTGTGGGAAAGCCCATTTGTATGTATATTAAGTATTATATACAATAGCAGCTATAAAATCAGCTTATGAATAGAAAAGTTCATTTGAAGTTGTACAAAGCCATATATGCTAGCAGCTCATTATTTTCTGCAGCTATAAAACCATTTGCAGTTGCGTCCATCTATCATATGTTCAGAGGCTAGAGGCATGCTTTGTCTATGGAATTTTTTGGCCCCAATTGAAATCATGTCTCTATATCTCACTTTTCTTGTAGTGTTAAAATCATTTTATATTTGAGAAAAAAAATTATGGAAAACTAATTGGAACCCATAATTTGTTCATTTATAGCTTGTATTTAACACGTTGGTTTAAACATCATTTTTCTATTGAGTACTGGGGCATTTTTTTTTTTTTTTTATAAAAGAAAAAACATTTTATTATATTGTTGAAAGCTTGGGAGAGGGTGGATCAATATACTAGTTTGTGAGGTTTTAATAGAAGAAGAATAATATGAGAAATGGTACATGTCAAAATTTAGCGAAAGAAAGAAGTAAGAAGGAAAGAAATTGTAATCCTGTATTAATTCATATTTCACTCAAAATGGACACGATGTATATCAATTCTGTGGTATTGTTGATTTCCTATACGTTCCAGTCCTGCCATCAAGGTTTCTAAGTTTGAATGTTACCTATCTTGAGCCAACATCCATAAAGCAAGATGTCAAATATGACATCTTCAAGAAGGTATATAATATTACCAAGTTATACCTCTTTAAGACCAGGATTAACATTCTGTACTTTTTTCGGTAAAAACATTCCTCCTATCAGCTTCATTTAGAGGCATAAGTAGGAGCGTGTAAAACATTACTGAGATCTTTTTTGAGATAACTTTTTGGCCTTTAATTCGACTTTATCAACCAAAGTTGAATTGAAGTTAAAGATGTAACTAATATTACCAACATTTATTAATTGTTAAAATAATTAACTTCTTAGGCAAATAAAACTATTTCTTGATTTTTATTTTTTATTTACAACTAAACACTTTTGTTACACATAGTAAGGTTTCATTATATTATTATATATAATATAATATTAATTTCTTAAATCACAAATTCTCTTTTCAATAAAATTAGTTAAAACACCTATTCAAGATTCTTATAACCATAAAAGAGTTTTTGATTTGTATTTCAGAAATTAGTACAGATATGATCTAAATCCAACTTTTATTATAAAGAATTTGAAAAGCTGCTTAAGTAGTTAGCTCGCCTATAGAACACATATTTTGACCGAACATAACATTAATGCCAGCTGACGCTTCAATCCATTATTTCACACATAATGTAAATATTAATACCAAATTATTAAGGGTCGCAGAATAAACACCAATAAAACTATCCAATGAGTCTATCCGATGATTGGGACCCTGACTACGATGCCGTTCTTTGGTCAACCCAAACGCGGACCCTAGTGCTGATATAACTCAGCACAATTGTCTATATACATCGACGATAGTGATGCTATTTTCCTCTAATGGTTTCTGCAGCCACCTCGCCCTGAGCTCCCACCAGCCCGCCATGAACTTCACTGCATAATCTCATGAGAAAAACCGATTTAGCATTAAGAGATGTAAACATCATATGCTAATGACATGAACAATAATTCCAAGTTACCTTCTTTCGCATTCAGATGCCATTTCTTTTTCCTTCACACACACACCACTTACTTTGTTTCAACTTCGATATGATTTGTTTGGGTTGTGATATATGGGTATTTATAGATGGTATGTGGTTGGCCCTTTATTGACTTTCTTGCCTAATTTACGTTTCAAACATTGGTGTTCCCACGTGAATTTCAACTGGGTGGTGGTAGCCTGTTAGAAATTTTTGTGCACAATTTTTGTACGAAACATTTGTAAAAGGTCGTAGTTGTGGATGAAAATTAAATAACTTCAATGATATATTATGATAAAGCTTGAAGTTGTAAGGATGAAAAATTAATAAATATTGATAGGCTTTAGAGAACAGACAACTGCGAATTTCAGAATATGAGCTTTTGATAATATCTATAATCAGAAGCCATTTTCGACTATTTCAATGGCTTTTGCTTAATTGATTTGGTATGAAATCAATAATCAAAGGCCTGAACTAAAGTTTTCTTGTACATTCATAATCGCAAGTGAATCTTGAGTCACCATTCAAATCTATTCACTAATAATTGTATAAACTGCACGCTAGGACAAAATGAGCCTACAAATAAAGAATATAGATAGGACTTAGGAGGAGTTTTCTTTTCCTATTTTGCTTCTGCCATCCTATCTTTATCTTAAACTTACATGGGTGTAGTCGATTGGGAAATGACTAGGCAAAAGAAAAGGGGAAATGACGAGATAAAGGAGAAGAAATAACACGAAATCTTTCAGTTTCTGTTTAAATTCATCTTATAAAGGAAACAAAAATAAATTTTGGAAATTTTCTGTAGTTCTAGTTTTATCTATCTACCTATATATATATATATATATATATATATATATATATATATATATATATATATAGATAGATAGATAGATAGATGATATATTTCTAGCTACAACGTTATCATGTATCATATTAAACTTCAAGATAAACTAGATGATAAGTCACTGGTGAGTTCAACTTGAAAATCATAGCTATACGTCTTATATAAGAATACAATGACAACACCTAAGTGTCTGTAAGAATAGGAGGGCTAATAGTTTATAAATATTTCGAGGGCATTAATCAATTAAAAAGTATTATAGCCTAGTGGTATTGGTAATTTTTTTTATTTCATCGTGAACCGAAGTTCAAATCCTCCGTTTGAAACTATTTTTCTAAAAAAATTTGAGGGAGGCATATGCCTTAGGCATGCATTGGCTCCTCGCCCCTCGGTTCCAACAAGAAAAATATTATCCCAAGTCCTAGAAAAGATATAATATCATGGATATTTATTCAAGGTAAATGAATATTATGTAAGGTTATTTAGAAAATTAAAATAGATGATTTAACTAGTTTCTTACAACTTAATTAGCATATATGTTAGTGTTGGAAAACTATGTAAGCAATAACCTTTTGTTATCAAATAATACATAACCCATAATAGCTAATATCTTTGAACATAATGATTTTCACAATCACATAATACAACAAGAGTCTTCACGTAGCTTGATCCATGACAAGTATAGTAGATTTCTATCGAGCAATTACCGACAATTGTGTTTCTCCCTCTTGACCCCTTTAGGTTTGACAAGTCTTTTTTGATGGAGAGAAAACATTACATTTGTCTTTGCGCACCTTTTATTAATTATTAATCAAATATATTCTTCTTTATTTTATTAAACCATTAATTGGTAATCATATATGAGCGACTTGACTTTCCATATTGCTTGCCCATGTTTGGACTTACAAAAGGAAAGTCTAACATTCTCCCATTTTGCCCATATAACATTATTTACCACTATTGTTTAATAATAAGACATAATGTGCATATATAAGATAAATTCATTCTTATGTTGGTAACATCATAAAAATCATTATTACGTAAAGAAAATAATAAGACTATGGCGGTCAGATTCCACTTTATCGACATAGTCCCTTCCATGTATCACAATACTAGTCCTGCACTTAATATGACCTGTACTAAGGCAATCACTAACGGTCCAACAATAATGTCTTTGTCACATACAAAATCCTGTTTAATTCATATAACGCATTCATGTATATATACCAATCATACAAAACATGATTCTTAAAACTATATCGTAAACAATAAGCACATGAGCCTTTAGTATCAAATTAAACAATCATCATGTGACTTCCCCCAAACCCGGGGTCCATTGACTACCAACTCCGCTGAATACAAGTGGACGTCGGCCATCTCGACGTCATTTCGTAAAATCGGGCGGTCTCCTTTGTAATGGGAGTTTCTACCCACCATAAAACTCCGCATATAACCTGCCTCTAAGCAAAGCCCAATATATGCAATATATATCAAATATAACTAACATGCATACCAACTACTTACCCAACTATACCTAATAGTTACAAGAGTTAATATTTATACTTTAAACAATACATATTAAACGTAAAGAATTCTAATACATGTAATAACTACTCAAAGCCACATCCCTGGGCTTTCTTCACAATAAATTCCAGATGAGCCGCCCTCTCACACGCTCCCCGTACTGCGGAAAAGGGGATCCCACGACCAGGTGAGCCAAAGCTCAAGAGGAGAATCGCCTAAGTGCAAATGTAATGCTCCCAAGTAAACACACATTCAAGCAAATGCATGATCCTACTTGAATGTCTACGACCAACTCGATCCCGAGTCCTCACCGACTCTCTCTCACACTCCACTGCCTCATGAATCATATTTTATTAATGGCAATCTCTCCGAATAATATATATCAATCGACCGCTCCGAATGACACATATATTATTTGTTTGTGGACTACTCCTCCGATGAATATATATCAATCGTCATCCGACCTGCTGATATATTATCTCTAGCTCGGGACTACCCTGACTGCCTACACTATTAGACAACCCTCCGAACCTTTTCTGTGATTTGTCTCACGCACTCACTCCTAAAATCCTGCGCCGTCCCAACAGATAACGCATGCGCTCCAATACAGCTTAAACCACATGCAAATATATATACATGAATATATTTAGCATAAAAATTATATCATACAACATGTTATGAAATTAGCATTTCAAACAATCTTCAAAATTAGCTCACTTGGCTATCACTGTTCAAACACAAAGCTGAATTCGATTCAAATTTACTTAACTAAACACATAATTTCACTTAAACTATAGCTCTGAAGATTATTTCGGGAATAAAGTGAAACCCCCATACTATTCTAAAATCACACCAATCCGCTCACTCAGAACTCAAGATCACACGCCATTCCTAGCCTATTTTCCATACCAATACATGATCAACACCAAAATACCCATTTTTCACACTGGGTCCAGTCATAGACAGCCACGCTGTTCCATTATTTCTTCCAAAATTTTATACTGTCCCAAGTTTTGGGACCGATCAAACGCCTCATGGTTCCAAACAACCGAAACATTCAGAAAACACTTAATAAGAGGAATAAAACCCAAGTAAGTAGAAATCCTACTCTGAGCTTTGTCAAAACTCAACCGAAGCAAATTCACGCGCAGCTCGCTCCGCGTGAACGCTTTTCCTTCGTCCCGAAGACCGCGACGGCCTGACGCCCGTATTTCAGGTCTCTCTCTCTAAAGGAAATTCACAAAACCAGAGTCTGATTTTTTCTCCCAGCCACTGCCCAAATCCCGGTTTTTTGCTCTTGGCTCTCACTCTGTAAGATGGGTACTATTCACTATCTGTCTCTTAGTGACTTAATCCATTTAATTAATTAATTCCTTCTTTCTCCTTATGTTTTCTTTTGACATTCTGCATTATCTCTACTGGCCCATTTTCATCATTTCTCTACTCATACCACTTATGGTACATGAGTGGTTTTGTTATATGACTTTCGTCAATCGAAAAATCATTTTACTAAGATTCGAACGCGATGCCTCGAAAAACGTGTCGACTCCGACTGTCTCGGAATATTATGAAATTTTACGTGCTAACTAGATTTTTCGAGATGATTCCAACGGTACAATCCGCTTTCACATCCGAGATCAGGAATAAATTACGGATTTTTAACCTAATTACAATTTTCAGAATCTAAATTACGATTTTGCCCTTTATTCCGTAAATCGGGAATTTCTCGGGTCTTACATTCTCCCCTCCTTAAAAGGAATTTCGTCCCGAAATTCTGGACTATCATAACCACGCATATGTATATGCAACGCGCACTCTACCACGTGATGTAAATAGCCACGAATCTTAAACGACTAAACTACACACCTTCCATCCCTAAACACGAAGGGATGGAGTGGCCCGCATCGCGTCCTCGCGCCCCACGCTGACTCCTCCTCCACTCCACAAATACGCCGATAACACTCACTTCCCACCGCCTAAGGCCGCAAAACCCGATCACGGCTATCCAAATGCACACCGGTCCCTCCTCACAGTCCCATCTGCCAACTCAATCTATCCCCAATCCATCACATGAGCCGGATCCGAGATACTCCTGAGCATGCAGACGCTTAAAATACCTTGTGGACACTCGACATGTCAGGGCAGAACGCTAACCGCACGCAGCAGCCTACTCCTCTCGAAATCTCGAAAGGTCCAAATAACCTCTGGCGATACCTTCCCACGCTCGTCGAACCCGACCATTCCTCTCATACATCACCTTCCCCAAGAAGACATGATCCCCAACCCTAACTCTCAAGTGGTCGACGCCTCACATCCGCCTAGCTCTTCCGCCGCTCTAAGCCGTGAGAAAACGCTGCCATCAAGCTCACCTTCTCGTGCCCTAATCAAATCCGACCCGTGACGGAGCTCTCCTACCTGGCCCAACATACCTAAGTGATCTACATGGCCTCCCCATACACGCCTCATATGGTGCCATTCCGTATACCCGCCCGATAACCATTGCTGTAGGCGAATTCCACTAAGGCAAATGCTCTTCCCAGCTACCTTTATGATCCAGGACGCATGCTCGTAGCATGTCCTCTAATACCTGTATATAATCCATACACACCTAACCCTACACAACCCTTACTTGGCGTGTAAACTCTGACCTTCCCAAGGTCACAATCACTGACAATCCAATGGACCTCAACCTAGTCCATGTCATGAATGATCCCTATACCGAGTCCTCACGCACTCAACCACAGCCCAATGCAATTTCCAAAGGCATCCAATTTCAGGTCACTCCCGACTCCTATCACCCAACTCTAAGTCTACGTGATAACCCGACGCAGGTTTTCATCTCTCGACAATTCCAACTCTTCTGGCCACACTCGGTTTCCTTACATTTTTTGATTCAACTATGAGTTTTCATCGATCTAGCCTCAAGCTTTTCGACAAACTCAACCCTCCTTCACCAGAGAGGAAGAATGGACCATACCGTGCACCCACACCGACTCGACAAGAATAAGCATCGCACACGCACGAATAATGCTATATTGTGACAACCAATCCTTGCCCACCATGAGCAGACCCCGTATGATCTCTCATCATAACTCGACTCATCGGGTCAACTCTCACCCTACATCCTAGGACGAACATCTACACCGGGCTTCTCTTAAAGGCCTTAACCTCTAAGCCCAAATCCAATGTCGTCGAAAAGGACATCCCGCCATGCTCACCATCGACAACCCGATGGCTATCATTCATCCATGTCAAGCCCGACAATCAACAACCAATAAAGTCTACCACACCCTAAGGTCCACCACGTCCGATGCGCAACTCGATCCGTCCCCACTTCGACCCACACTCTGCCCCCTCCGGTCTATCCGTGTTGCCGGGAAGTGCCTTCAGATAAAGACACCCAACCGAAATTGGTTCCTCTAACCTCACTAGCGCCGGAGGAATGAACACAGATACTTGCCCGTCCCACGGCTTAACCGGATCGCATTGTCCCAAAGTCTTAGGATCCTCATCTTCGCAACTCACCATGCTTAACTCGGCCCAGTCCTCAACTAGTGTGAAGCGTAAGTCTTCGCTCTTCCCGAACTCAGAGAGAAAACTGATCCTCCTCTAGCGCCAACACCGTATCCCGAAAGTGCTCCAAGTATCCTCAATTTCTCTACGGTCGTGGCCTCCCAATCCACGGGAGTCCATGTCCCGTAGGAGAAATCCTACAACCCTCCTCCTAATGGACACCCCAGCCCATTCGACCTCTCCTCGTAATACCTGTACCAATCCCAAGAAACACGTATCTCCCAAGATTGACATTCGGCTCCTCCTAACTCATCGCTCAACCTTCTCTGAGTCAGACTGATACTCTGTAGCTGACACCACGTGTCTCAAAATCTCCCCTCGCAAGGTAAAACCCCGCACTTACCTAACTTATGTACCCGATGGTCTCTCAAGAATCGTAACACAATCCTTGCGATACTACGCCCCGCTTCGACCGAGTAGATCAAAATGTCATCCACGAAGACTACGACAACCGACGGATGCGGTTGAACACCCTACGCATGAGGTCCATGAATACCGCGCATTCATCAATCCAAAGGGCATCACCAGACCTAAAGTGCCCATAACGCCGCCCTAAACGCCGCTCTAAGGATATCCGCCTCCTTAACCCTCACCGATGGTAACCAAGCAGCGGTTGGTCTATTCTGGAGTAGACTCGCACTCTCAACTCGGGTCAAATGTATCAACTTGCAATGGGTACCGATTCCTCGATCATAACCCCTGTCTAATCGTCTCTATAGTCAAAGCACGCCGAAGGGTCTTGCCCTTCTTCTTCGCTAGAACAGAACCGAGCGCCCCATGGTGAAGTGCTTGGTTTGATAAACCCTCATTCAATAGCCCTGTAATCGGACTCGAGTTCTTGGTAACTCAACTGTGCCATCCATAAATACAGAGATGGGTGAAATAATTCGGTGTAACTCAATACCGCTCACATCCCTATGTGGAGGTAGTCCGTAGCTATCTCGGAAAAATCCACATACTCGCAGGCTACTTCGAGGTAGATCTAAGTTTGGTCTCCCTCGTCCTCTAGGGTAAGGCTCAAGTAATAACCCCGCCTAATCGTCCCCGACACTTGACCACAGATACCGTCTCGGGGCAAAATGTCATGCCTGCCCCCCTGAAATACCATACGAGTACCGTCCTGCGTGTAGGCGGTAACCCTCCTACGCTCACAATCGATAACGATCCTGTAAGCTATCAGCCAATCCATCCTCAGGATGACATCAAACTCTGACATGTCCAAAATCCTCAGGTCCACTGTGAGTAGAGTTCCCGAGATCTCTAACTCGCAACCTCGACACATCGTACCTATTCTCGCCCTAACTCCTAGGAGAATTCCTCACATGCAACTAAGCTCCTCTAAGGTCTCTAGAGGTCCTTGCCCATTTCCATCATATTCAGCCTCATTCTCTTCAAATTTCAGAACGCAGCTTAGTCTAACCCGGTCGCCGAGGTAATCTCCATAGCCCTCAACACTTTCTCGATCTCGCATGAACCAATGGTCTACCACCATCTGATCTCTCCTCCCCCTCGTGAATGCAGTGAGGATGATGCGCCCTAAACCTCCGGGTTACTAGGTCTCCTGGGACACCCCGCTGGTGCCAACAGGCGAGAAGGGCCCACTACAACACCTACCCGCCTTACAAGGCCCGTCGTTCAAATGCCTAGCGGGTCGGGTCAATTGTCGGGTGGTGCCCGACCAGGCGCCCTTCGTGGACGCCCTCTATGTCCTCGCCCTCTACTAGCCACTTGCACAATTGAACATGGCAACAAGAATCATTTAGCTTTATTTCGCCAACTAGTAATGCGCATGCCGACATTAATAGACTCGATTACCATGAACCGACCTGCTCATTTCTGGGCGGCGCCACCCCAACCACCAATCATTTCATTATCCAAACCTCAAGGTCATAGTCTGTAACCTTACCATTCACCATTTTTCCAACACGCATTACACCATGCATATTATGTTCTGCATTTAACTATCACAAGCAATCAATGCATTTCCAATGATAGTTAAATCCAATACAAAAGATCTCTAAGGCATAACCACAAAATTCTCGAGATTAATTAATCATACACATACCAAACAGATACGCAACCATTTTCAAGAGATTTAAAATATGCCAACAAAATTTTATTTTCAAAAATTTTATTTTTGAAAATTTTATTTTTCGAAAATTTTATCAAATTTATTTGATTTGATTTTATTTTTATTTAATTTAATAAATATTTTTTTTTCGAAACTTTATTTTACAATGAACAATGTTCATTTAGTGACTCAGAAAAAAAAAAACGAGTCAAAACGGATCGAAAATAGGCCGAGTGCACCAAGTGCAATGTTCCCACAACCCATCGCACCCAGCCGCGCGCCTACCTCCCCTCACAAGGCCCCGTCGCCTACCCTGGGCCCGGGCTTTGCCACTGCTCACAATACAACTTGTATTGCGACACCATCCTTCACTTCTCAAGCTCAGTTCGCCCACACTGTATTGCAATACAATTGCACTTCCCACCATTGCAATACACCTCTAAATCCCGAATATATCTCCCTCGTCGCAATACAATCCACCACTTTCTCACTAATGTTGCGATACAATATCTATAACATAATTTTAGCTCAAGCCTAAATCTCTGCAATACAAAATCAAGTATTGCAATACAATTTTTATTTTTTTTTTATTTTTCACAATATAACTGGGCAGTAGCCCAAAAACGATTTTGCCCATAAATTTTTTTTTTTTTTCTCATGACAATTATTATTATCATTTTTCATTATTTCCATCACTTGGAAAAAAAATCACTAAAAATCACTAAAGTCATTTTTTTCCACTAAATAAATTTATAAAATTTATTTTCTTCCATTTTCTTCAATTAATTTGTAAATCATAGAAAATTATTTTCTTCACTCTCATCAAATAAATTTAGTAAAATTTATTTTTCTTGTCTTTAAAATTTATTCTCACCTTTCCAACCCAAAATAAATTTAGAGGCTCTATTTTATTTATCTTTCGCGCTTTACACCCGTAAAACCTTGAAAATTTAAATTCTTCACTAAACCAAACAAATTTGTTCAACTATTTTCATTTATTCCCTTTGTTCTAGTTTTGTACACAAGACACCCAAATAGTTTTCTCGTATATTCCTTAACTCATCTACGTACAAATCACTTCAAGACACAACCAAACACATAACATGGTATACATACCATTCATCAAACATTCACATGTTCACACAATAATTCACCCAATCACACAAAACACATCAACACACGTGCACTTAGTGTCCTAGTTTTGTCCCGTGATTTTCCTAGGTAATCCCATACCTAAATCTTTAACATCACCACACCTGCTGGCTATGTTACCTCTTACTTTCGCCATGACCTAAGCCCCAATTCTCAATCTATGTGTTTCTATATACCCATAATCTACATTCTAAGACCCGTGGCCCAGACCCAAGTCCCCAAGCCCCAGGGCACTCAGATACCTATTTATCAACACTAAGCCTCTAGGTATTTATAAACTGTCATAATACCAAACCCGTGACGCCCCAAACCCGGGGTCCATTGACTACCCACAACCTCGCGGAATAAGTGGACGTTTGCCAACACGTCACTTCAAAAATCTAGCGAAGCCTCCTGAACGGAGCTCTACCCAATTACAAAACCCAGATATAACATGTCCTAAGCAACCCAATATATGCAAATATATATCAAATATAACCATGCATACCAACTACTATCTTAAATTATCTACCTAATAGTTACAAGAGTTAATATTTATACTCTAAACAATACATATATTAAACGAAGAATTCTAATACATGTACAACCACCAAAGCCACATCCCCGCTTTCTTCACAATAAATCTCCTGTGATCTGTCGCCCTTCACATCACGCTCCCAGATCAGGAAAAGGATCCCACGACTCAGGGTGAGCTAAAGTCAAAGAGGGAGAATCGCCCTAAGTGCGTTGCAATGCTCCAGTAAACACATTCAAGCAAATGTATGATCCTACTTGAATGTCTATATTTAATTAACTCGTGATCCCGAGTCCTCATCGAATTTCTCTCACACTCACATTTCCTCGGTATGAGAATTGTTATTTTATTAGTGGGCAATCCTCCGATGAATATATATATCAATCGAATCTCATTCCAATGTATCGGGATATATATTATTTGCTTCAGGACTACCCTCCGTATGAATATATATCAACCTGGCCGCCCGACGGTTGATATATTATTTAGTTTGACTACTCTCTCGATCATTTTACATTATTAGACAACCCTCCAAATCCTTTTCTGTGACTTGTCTCACACTCACTCCTAAAATCCTAGGGTGTCTCAAAGGCATATGAATGCATGTATGCCGCCCAACACAAGCCTAAACTACATGCAAATATATATACATGAATATATTTATAAAAATTATATCATACAACATGCTATGAAATTATATTTCAAACACCAAAATTAGCTCAACTGCTAATGTTCAAACACAAGCAATTCGATCAATTACTTAACCAAACACATAATTTCACGAAACTATATTCTAGTCACTATTTCGGAATAGTGAAACCTCGGTTACTATTCGAAAAAATCATAATTCAACTGGCTCACTTGGTGAATCACATCACACCATTCCTACCATTTGCTACCAATACATGATCAACACCAAAATACCCATTTTTCACACTAAATCAGTCATAGAGCAGCCACTGTTGTTCCATTATTTCTTCCAAAATTTTATAAATTCGTCTCAAGTTTTCGGGACTTCATCAAACGGCCCTCATGGCTCCAAACAACTAAACATTCAGAAACACTTAATAAGAGGAATAAAACCAAGTAGGAGAAATCCTTACCTCTTGAGTTTGTCAAAACTCTCAAATCTCAGTCCACGCGTGAGCTCACCCGCAGAAACGCTTTTTCCTTCTGTCCTGCTTTCTTACGTCTGACGCTGTATTTGGGGAGAAGTCTCTCTAGCGAAATCTCACAAAACCAGAGCTCCGATTTTTTCTCCCCAGCTACTGCCCAAATCCCGGTTTTTTTTTGCTCTTGGTTTCAATTTGTAAGAGATGGGTACTATTCACTATCTTCATCTCAAAATGACTTAATCCATTTAATCTTTCAATTAATTCCCTTCTTCCGCCACATTCGGCACTATCTCGCCGTCCATTTTCATCATTTCTACTCATACCACTTATGGTACATGAAAGATTTGTTATATTGCGACTTCGGGCCGAATTGAAAATCATTTACTAAGACTAAACGCGATGTCTCGAAAAACGCGTCGACTCCGACCGCCTCTAATATTACGAAATTTCCACGTGCTAACTAGATTTTTTCAGACGATTCCAACTAAGACAATCCGGCTTTCATCATCCGAGATCTAGAGAATAAATTACTTGATTTTTAACCGAAATTACAATTTTGTAATCGAAATTACGATTTTGCCCTTTATTCCGCAAATCGCAATTTCGCCAACACATCACACTGGCTACCACACGAGCCTAAGACTTGTCACTTCTATCGTGGCACTCAACGCCTTACCACACTCTTTCATCATTAAGTCTCAAAATATGTTGAATAATTATAAATCAATAAATTAACACTTTGTTTCAATATTCTATATACAACACCAAAGTATTAATCTCATGTCCTCGATAATCATAGGATATTTGTTGTTGAAAGAGAAGTAATAAATGGAGTCTATTTTTTTAACAACTTGGTCATAAAGGTTGATGAAATCAAGTCCCTAAATATGTATTCCACAATCATAATCCATAATTTGTGACACATTATATCACAGTACATATTGATAATTTGATTATCATGCCTTTGCATCCTCCTTTATATAATAATCAATTCCTTATGAATAAATGACAAGACAAATTTTCAACTATTATCCAACATAAATTAAATAAAGTAAATAGAAAGCATGAATCGATGGGGTTCTTCTATCATGATGGTTTAAATCATTTCATATCCCAAAATCTTTAAATATAATATGTTTTATTAGACAATATAACATGTGCAATTCATATAGGATATCTCATCACATAATATTGTCTCAATCAATTCGATATCAAAATTCTTTAAATATATACTTTATGAGATAATGGCCATTCCGTATTACTTTATGTGACATCTATCATATAGTATTGTCTCTTATGTATACATTTATCCCATACAATTTTGAGATCTTGTTTTTCATAACTTAGTGTAATAAATGTAAGTTCGAGATAATATTTATCATACATAATGAAGAAAATTTTATCTCCCAACAATCTTTGGATATATCCACTAATGGTAGTAGTTTCTTAAGTCAAAACATTGTGATATAACATAACTTAGATATCATGAGAAAGCACATTACAATATCTATGTCAATTTCAATTGACTTTAAGTAGTAATTTTGTTTGGTAGTTATAAAAGTTTGTCTCTAAATTTAATCATATAACATTCCTCAATCAAAAAAACATGAGCCACTTAACAAAAAAATACAATATTCTCCCACTTGGCTCATATTTTTATATCAATTAATATAAACAAACTTGAAATATTAAATAAAAACTAAGTTGAACCTTTCATATTAAGCTCACTTAAAGGATCTTTATGGTTATAATATCCCTTTGTTTAATTAAGATGAGATTAAATTATTTAGTTGTTACTTTCTAATTTTAACCTTCATCACTAACGTCCAGCCTCTTTAAGAGTTATAAAGGATAAACGGCACATCATAATTTTCTTCATTCACTATATTTTGTGGTACTTACCACTCCCCACTAATAATATAAATATTCTTGATGGACTATATATTATTAGTTTAGCTATCACTCATAATGCTTAAGTTTTGGTTATAAATCTCTATCCTCTAGTAAGGGATACTTATGCACTAAGCCAAGTAACATTTAAAATACATTACAATTATACTTGATATAACATAAATTATCAAGTTTACCAAGGATTTGCGACATTCACTCTTAATATTTACCACCTTAAAACACAATTGTTGACTTTATGCTTGCTTTTAAAAATATCATTATATATGAGAACTGGAAACAATGTGATCTACAAAATACAATTTTTGGTCATACATAAATGAAACATAAATCATATCAATTTTAACTTTAAATCAAACATTATATCATAAGGGTGTTTTAAGTAAATACTTCAAATCATATTAGAAACAAAGTCATTCTATTAAAGTAGTCATTTTGAAGAGAAAACCTAGTAAATATGACTAAGATATATCATACAATAGAACTGACCATGCTTTTGAATTATTCTTTTCAAATGAACGACTTATGTGATGTCTAAAGACCTTACATTCTCTTTCCTTTTGTTGGTCAATAATCATTAATAACTTAGAGAATCTTTTCAAAACATACTTTGTATTGCAATCCTTCAACTATTCATAATTTTCCAGTCCTTTAGTCTCATTAGTTATCATTTATAAAGGACTTAGTTCTTACACTAACATCAAATTTCATAATGATAGTGGTCACCCCTCGACCAAGCTGTAATTTTACTTAGAGGAACAATAACAAACTTAACATTTTCAAATAATTAACAAATCTGAGGACAATAATGTAACATAAGATATTATGCTTTTCATGATTAAAGCAATAAACTACAAGTAAACCCACTAATCTAATTCCAAACAAATAACTTCAAAAAGCGATACATATGTACTACAATTCTCCTTGGTAGATATCATAATATATAATAACTTTGTGATGCTTTTAGTGCATATTTCTTTGATGGATAATCTTCATAGTCCATGTTAAAAACTACATTTGTAATCTTTGGATCTTTACAAATTCGACCTAACAAAACTATAGTTTATCCCATCATGTTTGTTATTCATAAAATGGTTAAGTTTACCTTTGAATAAATTCTTAAATATCTTATAACTAATGAACTTCAATATACTCATTTATTAAGTACTTAATTATGTTGCAAGCATCCATAAAGAATGAGTAATCGAATATCATAAATATATATTCTTCAATTTGAAATTCATAGAACATTCAAGTTCGACCACTTTGGTGACTTATGAACTTTTCATTATATGAATTTCAAAAAATATTTAATAAGCAATATTTTATATTTATAATTTGAAATTCACATGACATTTAAGTTCGGTCACTTTGGTGACTAACAAACTTTCATTATATGGATTTCAAAATATTACGGTAAGTAATATTTTACATATTCTCAATTTGAAATTCAGGACATTCAAGTTGTACTTTGGTGACCACTGAACTTTGCATTATATGAATTCAAAATATTGTAATAATATTTTGCATTAGTAAGTGATAATGAGACCTTTAGTATTCTCATAGTAACATTTCATAAATGACATATACTCCTATATGATAATATAATTATCATACAAACATTATGTTGTGATAAATAAATAAAATTAAAACATACAATTTTATTGAAAAAAAAATATCTCATATTATTACCACAACCAATCATAAAATGGTTAGAAGTACAAGAAACTTAATGACACTTCATAAATATGACAATTACCAAAACAATAAGACAAATCCTTGGACATGTCAAATGCTTTGCTATAATGTGAATTTGATGTTTTTAAAAGAAAGCACATAATAAGTTTCATTTAGTATATGAATAATACCTCAAAATCTTATAAGTGTCAATTCACATTATATGAGAATGATTTCCATAATGTATTATTCATATAAATAGTTATCTATTGTAAGACCTTTTTATGAAATGATCTTTAATTCATGACAATTCGATCAAATTCTATATGACATTACATCATGTCATTTATAAGCATTTCATGATAGGTAATCAATAATAATATTATACAATTAATGCACATAAAAATTCAAGATTTCAACCATTTTGGTAGATTTAATGAACCATTTATAAGTGATTCAATGTATAATATAAATATTATATTCAAAACATTAGATCATTTAACAAACATAATATGAATATCAAATTAAACAAAATTATTTGATGAAAGTTTTATAATTTGATATTCCAAACACCAAGTTTGGTCACTTTGAGTGACTACAAATATGCATAATATAAATATCAAATTAAATTAAACTTTAAGCCATGTAAAACCTTCGCAGTATCATTACCAAGCATAAGTGATAATTGGCCAAGATAACTTATAAACTTCATAATACTATTACCGTTACCATAACATAAGAGATGATCCACGTAAACTTTATGATCATAAATAATACAATTAGTCATTCTTTCATAAAAGTATCAAATTCATTATATTAAGCTACAAATAATTCAATTTATTCGGTTTGTACATTAATAACAATTAACAATTATATAGCAAACAATTGACACAAAATCATAATTCATATAACATACATCACATTAATTGTCATCAATTATATGTATATGATATCACTTTTGAAAACAATCAAGATATGAATATCATAGACTCTGAATTTTATTTGCAGCTTCAATCAAAATTTTATCATGAATATGATTACTTTTGTAAGTAATAAATAGAAGCAGTAAAGTATTCAGTGAAAATCTAACCTTGAAAATGGTAGCGAAGCATGTTAACTGAAGTTACAATTTACAAAGTTGATAGTGGATAAAAACCAAGAATTCAGCAAAACCATTAATGTCATGTAGAACAAAGGATTTGCTTTCCTTTTATAACATTACTTGTTTTTTTGCTTGCAATATAAATTTGTTAATAGTATGGGACTTACTTTTTATTAACATTACTTGCTTTCCCCTTGAAATACAAATTTTGTTAATAGTAAGGTAGTGGTCGTCATCATGGTTTCATCATATTGTCTCTCTTATTCTTATCCTAAAAAGGCAATTTTTAACACTTGATCCATGAGAACATTCACATATTAACGTCATTCCCCATAAAACATAATAAAATAAGGACAAGAAAGGTTTCATATCGTGTGTATGTAAATTTTACACAATAAGCGATCAGAACAATGTATGGTATAAAAAAAGCGCGAACATAAAAACATAATAAATTATTAATGGAAAATCACGAGTTCCACGTCAAAGCTCTGATACCACATATAGCAATAACCTTTTTGTTATCAAAAATACACTAACCATAATAGGTAAGATCTTTGAACATAATTATTTTTCACCAATCACAAAATAAAACAAGAGTCTTTAGTACTTTGATCCATGACAAATTATAGTAAATTTCTGTCGAGCAATTACCAGCAATTGTGTTTCTCCTCTTATTTGCTAAGTTTGTAAAGCCTTATTTGATGGAAAGAAAACTTTACGTATGGGTTGAGAGATGACCAATTTCAATTAGGGTTTCTCTTTAAATACACCTTCCATCAAGGTATCAATTTAGAAAATTACCTTATATTAATTATTGACCAAAGATATTCTTCTTTATATTATTAAACCATTAATTGGTAATCATATATGGACCACTTGACTTCCATATTGCTTGCCATGTTTGAGTTTACAAAAACCCCTAACAAACTATATACATGTGTGTGTTGGAGTCATGTTCATCAAGTTTAGCACTAGAAAAGAGAATGAAACATTTTGCAATTTATGTTGTATTCCACTCTCATCACCCAATTGGCCTTGTGGTAAGGGAAATTCAACCGTTGCATCCATAAACTTCTTATTCTAGCCAAAGTTCATTGCTTCTTTTATTTTGAGTCCTAACAAATATAACCAGCCAAGTGTGGCGGATTTGAATTTTTTTGTTTTGAAAAAATTTCCCCTTCATGTAGAAGAAGACTTGAACTTGAAAGCAAGGTTATGTCCTTACTAAAATAGGCATCAACCCTTTATCATTGGACTACAGACCTCACTTATTAATTCTTGTCAAACTTATACAACTTAAACATGTCCTTATGACGCCACCATGCAGTAAGTACTTAGCAAACATGACCGCGGGTGACTCATTATATGATTATCTTTCCCAAAAAATGCACCAGAACAGACAAAAAAGATAAGATACTCCACTCATTTTATTATATGATATGCTACATTTCCCACACGGGTTAACAGATTGGTTGGCAAAGCATAATATCCAACATGAAAAATATATGTATTTTCCTAAAACAGTATTAAAACACAAGCATGCATTCTTGATCAAGTTTAATTTGGTGATCATATATGCCTCCAAACCAATTATAGGCACCATACTGACGATGCCGTAACTATCAACGCAGCCACGAACCCTGTCACACAGGAAATCAGTGGTCTGAGTGTCCCTTCTTTGACAATGCCTGCTTTCACATTCACATTCTCCTCACAATAATTGCTTGCAGCTGCCTCATGCACCCCTGGCTCAGGCCATGAAGACTCTTCCTATTTTAATGTTGCACCATCAAAACGCATATTTATAAAATAAACATGGCACAGTTAATTATTATCTCATGCTTATATAACACATAACATTATATATAAACTAATAGGTACAAAAAAGTCTTACCAGGGGGCAGGTTGCCATATTTTCTTGCGATTCTTATCTTCTTCTGATGAAGGGTTTATGGGAGGGAAATGGGGTATTTATAGAGGATTCTGAGTTGGGGTGGATTTAGCGAAGATCTAAAATAAATTTGGCGGCCGAAGTACGTCGGACAAAATCGGTTTAGGCGATATATCGTAAAATCCAGTTTTCGGCCGGCACCAAGAAGAAAAAGCAGAGGAAAAATTGATCAGAGGAAAAATCAAAGAAAAATCGGTAAAATGATCAATTTTTCCACCGAAAGATCGCAACTGTGGAGCACGCGTGCTTGTGCTGGAATTTCTTAAAAAATATCAGTAAAATATCGGTAATAATCGGTAAAATATCGATAAATATCGGTAATGACTATTTTGACTCCAAAAAATTCTATAAATACCCATAAAATCATACAATCTCTTTACAAACTCATCCATACACATCCAAGCTCTATTTAACTCTTAAATTATTTTCTCCTTGTGATTTATCTCAATATTATCTTAATCAAGATGAGATCCCTTCATCAAATAATGTAATAGAGCCACATAGGTCTTCATTTTGGTTTTAAATTACTATTGTAATGTAATTTCTTGATAAATTATAATGAATATTGTTTTCAATAAGTGTATATTTGCTTATTTATGTCTTTTTTATAGTTCAACAAAGTATTTCCATGATTTCAATAATTTTTTATTAATTTTCACTTTACCGATATTTTTATCAAAATATCCACGATATTTACGATATTTCCGATATATCCGTAAAATCAGAATACCCGATATATTAAATGATATCGATATTTGCATTTCTTAGGGAGTCTGATATGTGACTTAGCTGGAGATCTCTATATATTGTTTTTAATGGAACAGCCCACTGGTATATTTTATTTTGTAGGAGTATTCCTCCCAGGGATACAAGACTGGTAGTTTTTTTCTTTTTTTAGTATATATATATATATATATATATATATATATATTATTTTAATAAGAGCAGTGGAAGAACACAATTAAATCAAGTCTAAGATATATAACTTAAGCAGAAGTATCCAGCAAATTAGGATTTTTGTTTGGGGGAATCTATAAATTAGAGCTAGTCAGATCCGTATGGAACTTGACATATTTTCCGAATTTATTTTCTATATCTCCAAAGGTTTTTAAAAATAATTTTTTTAATTAATATATACTATTTCATTAGCTTTTTATAATTGTTAATTCTATGTTATTTTAATACTATATAACTATTTTCAATTTGCTTTCATCCGACAACTTGAGTGTTAATATGTCATTAAAAGATAATTAATTAATAAAGATCCCTTCCTCAACTATATATATATATATATATATATATATATATATATATATATATATATATATATATATATATATATATATATATATATATATTTTATTAGTATAAGTATAAGATGTTGGACCTAAAGGGCCATGCATGAATTAGGTTTGTTAGGCTTGAACAGAATGACAATCCAAATTGAAAACCAAGTGTTTGGGTATGGGAGTAGTCAAGTTTGTTTGATACAAGACCAAACCCATGGAGAAAATCCTTTGATAAAACCCAAATTAAGTGGGTTGTTGAAGTGTGGCTAGAAATTAGTCATAAATCACGAGGCCACAATCTCTCCATTTGTGTGGCTAGAATTTTTTTAGGAATGTGTAGCTACAATTCATCCTTAATTTATGGTCATGGTTAATCTCCAAATGCTATAAATAGAGAGAATTTGGAAGGTGTTTCTTATCTCATCAACTCATTCTCCTCTTCTTTTAAGGAAGAATTCAAGTCTTGGAATTCTTCTTAGTTCTCACTTATTTGGTTTTCTTATAATTTATTTAGAGAGAAATTATGAGTATTTTCTCCTATTTCAAAAGAAAGGTTCTTTTGTTCTCTCCTTGTATTTAGAGAGAAATGTCTTTTGTAATTTTCTTTCATAGTGGAAGTTGTTCATCCCCCCGTGGATGTAGCCTAAATTAGTGAACCACGTAAAATTCTCTATGTGCTATATCTTTTATTTTTCTCAGTTTCTCAACTCTTATTATTGCTTCATCATTGCTGCCGCATTGTTGATCTCTTAACAAGTGGTATCAGAGCCAAGTTATTGTTTATATCAAATCTTAGTATGCTCTATGGTTGAAGCAATTAACCAATCTTCCACATCAGAAAAGACTTTTTTGAGATTATTATTTTGGGCTCCTACTATTCATTATTAAAGTGGCAAAGTACAAGATTGAAAAGTTCAATGGAAGTAATTTCTCCCTGTGGAAAATGAAGATGAGGGCAATCTTGAAAAAGAATAAATGCCTAGAAGCAATTGGAAAAGGCTAGAAGAAATCATTGATGATAAGAAGTGGGAGGAGATAAATGCTAATGTTGTGGCTGACTTGCATTTGGCAATATCATATGGAATATTGTCAAGCATGAATGAAAAGATGACATTAGCATAAATATGGGAGAGACTGACTAAGCTTTATGAAGCTAAGTCCTGACACACCAAAATCTTTTTGAAATGAAGACTCTACACTCTTTAAATGGTGGAGTCCATAACAATGACTGAACATCTCAAGATCCTTAATGCTCTTTTTTCGCAACTTACGATAATGGAGCATAATATGGACAAGATTGATCGTGTAGAAATTCTACTTCAAAAGCTCAAGGATGTGTAGCAAATAACTTAAATGATGGAGAAATCCTGTTCAGCGAAGCAGCAACAATCTCTAAGGACAGAAGGCGGCTCATTGATAACTGGCTAATGGATTCAGAAGCAACGTGGCATATGACCTCACGGAGAGAAGGGTTTCATCAATATCAACCTATCTCCGAAGGATCTGTGTTCATGGGAGACGATCATGCCTTGGAGATTGCTAGCATTGGTACCATCAAGATAAATATGTATGATGACACATTTCGCACCATCCAGAAGGTACGTCATGTCGTAGGCTTGAAGAAAAATTTGTTGTCATTAGGACAATTGGACGATCTCGGATGTAAAATCCATATTGAAAATGGGAACATGAAGGTCGTGAAAGGTGCACTTATAGTAATGAAAGCAGAGAAGATTGCTACAAATCTATACATGCTTAAAGGGGAGACACTGGAGAAGGCACAAGCAGTTGTTGCTTCAGAAAAGACAAGAAGAATCAAGCAATGCTATGGCACTCAAGCTTGTACATGTGAACAAATCTTGAAGATTCTTTTTGAACATGCTTTGCTTCCTGGTCTCACAAAAGTATCATTGTGACGCCCCAAAACCTGGGGGTCCGTGTTGACAACCCGTCAACTCATGGAATACTCGTGGATGTCGAGATGGCCGACACCACTCACAATCAAATGAGAGTCTCCCTTTGTGCGGGAGCTCTGAGAATACAACATGTCCAAATCCATAGCAACCTGTCCCCCAAATTTTCTAGCGACCACATCCGGTCCATATGAATAAAAATGAGTAAAAATGGCCACTTGGGCCCATACACCAATACTCATCAAAATTACATCAACTATATACCAATAGTTCAAGAGTTATTATAATACTCTTAACCAAAACATATATAAAACTTTAAAATTCTAATACATGTTATATAAAATGAATACCAAAGCCTGACCGGCTTTTTCTAAAATGCGGCTAGTGAGCGTCGTCCACATGTACACTCCTGTACCCAGAAATAGTGATCCTCGATAGGGTGAGGCAATGCTGATGATGAAAATCTCCTACATGAGTTACTCCTCATCTAAGTGCACATGCAATGATTCAACATAAACACACACTCAAGTAGATACATGATCTACTTGAATGTCTACATACCCAATTCCGTGTCTCGAGTCCTCACCGACTCCCTCACGCATGCCTAAGCCAGCCTTGAGAAAAACATCATTTTATTTTCTTTTTCAATACTGGTACTCACACCTAATTTTCTAGGTTGCCCGGTGCATATGAAATGCATTGTGATCCTCAAACCCACACAAATCCCAATATGTCATTTACACATATATTAACAAAATTTACATATATGCCACATGTTATTTAATTCACATCAATAACATCAAAATTAGCTCCTTGAACTGAAATTACAATTCATTTCAATGAAACACTCACAATTATATTTTTATATAATTCCACATCATGTTAACACATTTAATTACATGCATTAACATATGAATTCTCACACAATTCCAAGCCATTTATGCTAATATATTTACATGCATGTATTAACACAATTAATTCTCATAATTCATATTATTCGATTCTCAATCAATAACACCAAAATTAGCTCACATGGGCTAATTAACCAATCAAGCAATTCATTTTGAATCACTCAACAACATAAAATTCACACCAAAAATCATGTCACTATTCACGTGAGCGGTGAAAACCTCGGGTCCAGCCCCTTTGTTCCACGATATCACTCAATGGGGGATTTTCTCCGCTCGGTTCAAATGTTTTGAGGCCAAGAAAACACCGCTAATCAAGCCTCGGAACATGTAACCACATTTACATGGCTCTTAGCCAAGAATAACATAAGTAGAAAGATCCTACCTCTTAGGAGTTGTCGGAACTCCACGAATAGGTGTCCGCAGCGTAGCCCTTGCCGCGTAGAACAAGTTTACTTCTTCTTGCGTCGAGAGCGAAGCCAGTCCGAGCAGTCGAAATCTAGAGAGAAGGGCTCCATCTCTCTCTAAAATCACAAAAACCCATAAAGCTCTGCACCTTTTCCAGGACTATTGCACGATTTTGCTTCTTTGGAGAGAAGAGTCACTGTCCCATTTTGTCTTATTCTCATTAAACATTTCCATAATTCCATCCATATCCCTTTTGTCTTGATTTTTTACACTTGGCACAATCTCATCCATTCATTCCCATCATCTCTCTAATCATGTAACATGTGTCACATGGGTACATGTAGTAGGTGACTTTGTCACATCCACGTAATCTCTCAATCCTTTTCTGACACCAGGCACTGGTGCCTCGAAAATATAAAAATTAGATTGTCTCGGAGTCGACAAGAATCGACAAAGTCGACATGGTAGCTAGATTTAGTAAAACGATTCCAACGGTGATGTCCGTTTCGTCATCCAAGATCTAGAAAAATTCCGGATTTTGACCGAAATTACCATTTTGCCCTTTCAGAAAATTAGATTTTCTCGGGGTTTCACATTCTCCTCCCCTTAAAAGAATTCCGTCCCGAAATTCCAAGCACATACGCATCCAACCACGTGCATACGTAACCCTACACAATCCCTGCTTGGTGTGTAAACGCTGACCTTCCCAAGGTCACAATCACTGACAATCCAATGGACCGTCAACCTAATCCATGTCATGAATGACATCCATATACCGAGCCTTACCGGCTACTTTGACACGTCTGATTTCAATGGGTATCGGATCTTGGAGTCACTCTAACTCCTGTCACTCAACTCTAAGTCTACGTGATAACCATGACCGTGTATTTTCATCTCGAGTCACTCAGAGGCTCCTATCCACCTCCAATCTAAGTCTTCGTGATAACATGACCCGTGTGTTTCTCTCCCGAGTCCTCCAGGCTCACATCGCTTCGACTCTAAGTTTATGGTAGCCCAGGCGTGTTTCATCTGAGACAGCAGAACTTTTCGGCCTACAATGCGAGCCTCTTACACCTACACAGAAATTTCGGATATCTCCACGGGTCTCTTACACCCACACAGAAATTTCGGACAACTCCCCGGGTCTCTTACACCCACACAGAAATTTTGGATAACTCCACGTGTCTCTTACACCCACACAGAAATTTGGGATATCTCCCCGGGTCTCTTACACCCATATAGAAATTCGGGATATCTCCCCGGGTCTCTTACACCCACACAGAAATTTGATTTCTCCACGGGTCTCTTACACCCACACAAAAATTTCGGATTTCTCCACGGGTATCTTACACCTACAGAAATTTGAGACTGACTCCGGGTCCTCTTACACCACTCTGAGGAATTTTGGATAACTCCACATGTCTCACCACCCACCTGAAGTCGGGATATCTCCACAGGAGTCTCTTACCGCCTGGTGGGATATCTCACACAGTCGGGACCAGCTCTTGGGTCTCTTACACCCACCACAGTCGGGATAGCTCCGGTCTCTTACACCCTGAGGAAATTGGGATATCTCCCGGGTCTCTTACGCCTGAAGTCGAGATAGCTCTTGGTCTCTTACACCCCACAGGGACCTTCCGGATACTACAAGCGGGTCTCTTCACCTAACTCGGGCTTTTTCACACGAGAGGGATTAACGACCCCCTTCTTGCTTTGCCAACACACATTAGTACTCTTGTTCTGGTTGAACTATGACTCTTGTTGGACGTAGTCAGACAAACTCAACCCACACTCATCAAGAGTGGTGAATGACCATACCGTGCACCCACACCCGACTCGACACGATCCCCCCCTCCTAGGGGGTCCACCATGAGCAGAATCTCGGAGATCTCTAATTCACAATCCCGACCTATCAGTTCAACTCTCACCCTACATCCTAGGGAAGAACATCCACACATGGCTTCTCTAAAGGCCTCGACCTCTAAGTTCAAATATGTCACTTTAAAGATGCATTAATGAATGAATATGATCACATCCAATTTAAGCAGCTACTCTAGTCAACAAGTGCAGAGTAGAAACGTACCTGCATATCAGGAATTTGCTCATGCTCGGCACGGTACCATGAGACCTCTACCTCTAGGGGCAATCTCGTCTCCATATGCCCAATTTGTCGAAACTTGAAATAACATATCGTCACGCCTGCCTAACTAGAAGTCCATTTTGTGAGTCTGTGCGACCCAAGGTGAAACTAGTTCCTTTGACCCGTACAAGGGTGTGGAGGAATGAACTATATCTCTCTGTTCTATAACTATTGGGGCGTCTTGTCCCCGAAATCATCAGGATCCCACATCTCTAGGGGCATCTGAGTCTCACACATGCCCATTTGTCGATTAGAAATAACATATCATACGTACCTTGACTAAATGCCCCCATCGGCCTTAGTCTTGAAACTCGTGTGACGAGTCTTCTGCCTCTTCTCGAACTAGAAGAAGGTTCATCCTCCTCTTCTCACCGACATCCACCTTTCCGAATACCACGAAATTGCATCCTCTTATCTCATGGTCAAGTGTCCCAACCATGGAGTCCATGTCTATAGGCGAAGTCTACCCAATCTGCCAGAATGGGTAACTTTAACCCATTCTCGAATCTCCTGACCTTGGCCACGTCTGTGGCCACATAGTCATCACTAAAACGTGCCAACTCGGTGAATTTGGCCACATACTCCATCATTGTCATCGTTCCTTGCCTCAGCTCTAGGAACTCTTGGGCCTTTGCATGTTTAGCAGTGGTCGGAGAATACTTACCCATGAAAAGATCATGGAATTCTGCCCAAGTCATTGCCTCCTAGATCTCTAGAGGTCTTTTGATTCCACCATACTTGGAGCCTCCACCCTCTAGGCGGAGATCACGGCTAGTCGATCTAGTCGTATCGGAGGGTAATCCTCAACCTCAGTACCTTCTCCGCTGCATGTACCAATGGTCTACCGTAGGATCTCCTCCCTATGAATGTCGGAGGATGATGTGCCCTAAACCTCTAGAGGTTACTCGGACCTCCCTGGCTACCTGCTGCACTAGCCTGTGCAATAGCAGCAGCCGCAATACCTATAACCTTAGCAAAAGCCTGCTGATCAAAAGTCGGTAGTTGGTCAAACGCTGGTGTTGCTTGACCAGTACCTCGTGGATGACCTCTACGTCCTCGCCCTCAACTAGCCATCTACACATGTCAAATGGCAAGTTAAATTCTAATGCAGTATCTCTAAGGCATAAACATAGCCCCAAAACACTATTCACATACAGAAAACATTTCATACATTAGGTCCATGCAAGACAATAATTCAACATTAAATCATTTTTAACAACAAAAATTTTATTTAAAAAAATTTTTATTTTATTTTATTTTTTTGAAAACCTCATAGGCAGTGCTCATGTGAGCAGTGTCCCCAAATAGTGACTCAAAATAGTGCCTTGAGTCAAAGCCCAGGTTGGGTGCACGGTGCACACCACGACCCGGCTTGCTTGCATAAACCACCAACATGCGCCCGGGCCGACCGTGTCGCTGGCCGTGTTGTGGCTGATGCCGGCCGTGTCGCGAGCTGGCCCACGCCTCGGCGATGCATCTCTAAGCGGTGCTCCAGCGGGCCTCCCGGCCGTGTCGCATTGTATCGACACACGGCCTTATGGCGACCTCTGCATCGTGCGCTGTCCACGATACAAACTTTGTATCGCAACCACGAACCTGCCGCGGGCCGTGTCACTTTCGCTGTCGTGCGTGTCGGCGCTCCCCTCTGGCCGATGTCGCGAGGAGGCGGGCATGTTATCATGAACTGGCTGCATTGTATCATGACACAAGGTCACCCCCCTCTCAGCCATGATACAATTGTTGTATCGCGACCATTTCAGCCGCGCCTTCTTGCGTCTCCAGCAGCACTACGCGCCGTCTTGCCTCTTACGCCCAACCGTGTCGTGGCCCTACCAAACCGTGTCGTGGGCGTGCTTTGGCCGTAGTGGCCACCCACTGCACGATCAGCGCACCCAGGCGCCCCTATGCTACCTCCCGGTAACCCCTTTTGTCACGACCTGACTTGTTGTATTGTGACTAAAACTTACCAGAAAGGTGGGCGAGTAGAACCAAATAAATTTGACAAAATTTATTAAATGTTGTAACTTTGCTACACTGCAACTCTGTTTTTTTCTCTCATTCTAACTCTTTGGAAAAACCACCAAAAAAAAAAAAAAAAAAAAAAAAAAAAATATATATATATATATATATATATATATATATATATATATATGTATATATATATATATATATATATATATATTTTTTTTTTTTTTTCATTTCAATAGAACCAAATAAATTTATTAAAATTTATTTATTTATATATTTTTCTGTTTTACGCCTTTGTAAAACCTCGGGAAAAATTTTCCTCAACTACACCTCGGTAGCCTCCATTTCTCCATGAGTCTTGATAGCCTAGACCACTGCACTTCATACAACCAAAAATTTTTATGAGTTAAAATTTAACCATTTTCTTGTGCAAAAACTAGAAAATTTTTCCAGAGTTTCACAACACAATCTATTTATGTTCAAAACTAGAACTACTGTCCAGAAAATTATATATATATATATATATTTTTTTTTTTAAGTTCAGTGCGGACCATTTTACTGAAAAATCTCTCGAACACCTAAGGTTATATTTTCTCGACCCTAGTGTTCAACGTTTTCTCCTATGCTACTCGCCAAGCATATAAATCATACAATTCATACAACACATGATCACACATCACTCATGCTATACACACCAATCACATATACAACACAATTCAATCACACATCATTTCGTTCACAAAATGCACAAGGATGCATAGTCTTAGATTTCCCATCAAGTCCCCAAAGTAAGCAGTATACCTAACTATAGATGCTAAGCTATAACTCTAGTATCCAACATTAAGCTATACTAAGCTGTGATGTTCTTACACTTTAATGACTATGGCTTAAGCCCAATTTCCCCAAGCCTTAGGTATTCGTATACCTAAGCTCTACACCCACCGAGCTCCCAACGTAATCATTTACCTTAGCTATGATACCAAGCTGTGACGCCCCAAAATCGGGGTGTCTCGTGTTGACAACCCGTCAACCCGCGGAATACTCGTGGAGGTCGAGTAACCCGACACCACTCACGAAAATCGGGCAGAGTCTCCTTTGTACGAGGAGCTCTACCCAGAATACAACCTGTCCCAATCCAATGGCAACCTGTCCCAAATTTTCACAACGACCACACCGGGTCCACATATAAATAAAAATGAGTAAAAATGGCCACTTGGGCCCATACACCAATACTCATCAAAATTACATCAACTATATACCAATAGTTCAAGAGTTATTACAATACTCTTAACCAAAACATATATCAAAATTTAAAATTCTAATACATGTTATACAAAATAGATACCAAAGCCACAACCCAGCTTTCTTCTAAAAATCACATTTAGTAGCGTCGTCCACTGTACACTCCTGTACTGGAAATAGTTATCCCTCGGCAATTGAGTAATGCCCGAGTAGTGAAATCTCCTACATGGGTTACTCCCACCTAAATGCATCTGATTCCTTATAAACACACACTCAAGCGAGATACATAATCTGCTTGAATGTCTACATACCCAATCCCGTGTCTCGAGTCCTCCTTGGAAGCTCCCTCGCATGCTTAAAGTATGTGAAAAACATCCTTTTATTTTCTTTCATGTCGTGCTCTCACACCTAATTTTCTAGGTTGCCCCGGTGCATATGAAATGCATTATTCTCAAACCACACATCCCAATATATCATTTACACATATATTAACAAAATTTACATACATGCCACATGTTATTTAATTCACATCAATAACATCAAAATTAGCTCACTTGAGTTAATTACAATTCATTTCCAATGACTTACACACAATTATATTTTTATATAATTCCACATCATGTTAACACATTTAATTACATGCATTAACATATTATTTCTCACACAATTCCAAGCCATTCATGCCTAATATATTTATGCATGTATTAACACAATTAATTCTCATAAATTCATATTATTCGATTCTCCAATCAATAACACCAAAATTAGCTCACATGGGCTAATTAACCAATCAAGCAATTCATTTTGAATCACTCAACAACATAAAAATTCACACCAAAAATCAAGTCACTATTCACATGAACAGTGAAACCCTCGGGTCGGCACTATTCACGGCCACAACAATGGGGATTTTCTCCATTTGGTTCAAATATTTTGAGACCGAAAACACGGCTAATCTAAGCCTCAGAACATCCCCAACCATTTACATGGCTCTTAGCCAAAGAATAACACAAGTAGGAAAAGATCCCTACCTCTTGGAGTTGTCGGAACTCCACCAAATAGGTGTCCACACGTGGCCCTCGCCGAGTAGAACAACTTTACTTCTTGCTCCGTCGAGCCAGGCCCGGTCAGAAACTGACCAGGAAATCTAGAGAAGGAGCTCATTCTCTCTCTAAAATCCTAAAAACCTCACTTTACGCACCTTTTCTGACCCTCTTGCGATTTCGCTTCTTTGGAGAGAGATCACTGTGGATTTTGTCTTATTCTCATTAAACATTTCCCATAATTCCATCCCATATCCCTTTTGTCTTGATTTTTTACACTTGGCACAATCATCCATTCGTCCCATCATCTCTCTAATCATGTAACATGGGTACATGTAGTAGGTGACTTTTGTCACATCACATGTCTCTCAAACCGTTTTCACGGCACGATACGAGGTACCTCGAAGCGTGGAAATTAGGTGTCTCGAATTAAGCCGAAATTCGTGGTATTTAGATTTCGCGAGACGATTCCAACGGTGAAGTCTGTTTTGTCATCATAGATCTAGAAAAATGACAGATTTTGACCGAAATTACCATTTTGCCATTTTTCAGAAAATTAGATTTTCTCGGGGTTTCACAATCATTACGCTTTTGTGAGCACTGTGTCACAAGTAAGCAACATAGATTAAGGATTTGGTACATGTACATCGATTCTAGAATTACCCAACAATTCTAGAATTAATTTCACTCTAATGTTTGTAGCAGATAAAGTGCATGGGAGGAAGCGGGATACTGTACCCTTTATTGTGATTACTCGAGGAGATATTAATTGTATCCTATCGAGAGGAAAGGTGGATATGTTTCAATCTTCAAAGCATTAGTCACGAATTAGAACTTAAGTCTAGAAGAAGATCGGGTGTTTGAGGACTAACAATGGAGAGAATATACGGTGAAGAATTTGATAACCTGTCAACAAGAAGGTATCAGAGGCAATTCATGGTATAGCATCTCTCCTCAAAAAAAAAAAAAAAATGGAGTGGCAGAGCGGATGAACATAACCTTGTTGGAAAAAACAAGAGCAATGTTGAAGACATTTGATCTAGCCAAGTCATTTTGTGCAGAAGTAATCAACACCGCCTGTTATGTGATTAATCGATCTTCATTAACTACAATCAATCTGAAGACACCAATGGAGATGTGGATTGGTAAGCCAGTTAATTATTCTTGCTTACATGTATTTTGAAGTCCTGTGTACATGATGTACAATGACCAAGAAATATCAAAGTTGGATCCGAAATCCAGAAAGTGTATCTTCTTGGGGTATGTTGATGGAGTTAAGGGGTATAAACCAGGACCCACTACCCATAAGGTTGTCGGCCCAGGAGATGTGATATTTGCGAAGACAAGAGAGCCAGGCCGAAGCGAGATGATAGCCGTGAAGAAAAGATTCATAGACTATTGTTGTTCAGTTGGAAAAGAATCATGAAAAAGAAGATTCTTTTGAAGCTACACCACAAAATGAAGCACCAATGGAGCTTGAGGTTTTGAAGTTAAATGCGTCAACCCGTGAGAAAAAGACCATTTGGCACTTTCAATATGTTGTGCGGCTCAATGTTGCATCTTTATTTACTAATAGGATGGAAGCCATCAACTTTCCATGGAATTCACTAAGAGCCTTGATAAATCCTTGTGGATGACGACAATGCAAGAGGAATCAAAGCCTTAAACCAAAACAAGACATAGGATCTTGTTTCGCTCTGCGAGGAGAAGGCTATTGAAATAGATGGGTTTTTTACAAGATCAAGCGTGATGCAAATAATCGAAGTGGAGACGATGTCATTGCAAGATTGGTGGTGAAAGGTTATGCTCCGAAGAAGGAATTCGGCTTAAATGAGATATTTTCTCTATTGTTCGACTTACGACGGTCGGGGATAGTCTTAGCCCGATTGTCCTATATTTAACCTACATCTAGAAGCAGTTAGATGTGAAAATGGCTTTAGAGCTTGATTTGAGATTTATATGCTCCCGACCATAGTTTTTTGCTAAAAGAAACCAAGGAGAACTTGGTTTGTAGGTTGAACAAATCTCTGTAAGGTCTCAAGCAAGTGCCGAGGTGTTGGTACAAGAGATTTGATTCCTATATTAGGGGCCTTGGTTACAACAAACTTGATTCAGATCCTTGTGCATATTTTAAGAGGTCGGGTAATGAAGACTTGATTATTTTGTTGTTGTACGTGGACGATATGTTGGTAGCAAGCTACAACAAAGATCAAGTCCAAGAATTGAAGGCACAATTGGCTAGGGAATTCGATATGAAGGACTTGTGACCAGCAAACAAGATTTTAGGGATACAAATTCACTGAGACAGAGGTAATAGGAAGATTTGGCTTTCACAGAAGAATTATTTGAACAAAGTCTTGAGGCGTTTCAATATGAATGATTGTAAGTCAATTTCTACCCCTCTTCCTATTAATTTCAAGTTATCCTCTAGTATAGTCCCCAGCCTTTAAGCGAAGCTTGATGGAAATGTCACCAGTATTGTATGCATCGGTAGTGGGAGGTTAATGTTAGCTATGATTCATACAAGTCCGGAACATTGCGTAAGCGATAGAGATGATTAGTCGATACATGGCAGACGATGAGTCTTAAACTCATCTATTTTTAATCCATTTTTTGGCATGTTTTTAACAATTTTTTTATCTAAATATGCCAAATTATGGAATATTCACCAACTTTATGTTTTGCAGGGGTTAATTGAAAAAAGAGAAAAAATAAGTAGAAAAGAAGTAAAAAAGTGGAAAATCGACAATCATTGTCTAGCTTATAATTTTGTATGTCGCGACCACGGACTTGAATAGGCAGAAGGAACTTTTGCGACCAATGACTAAATGTCTTGCTTGAAGCTCAAACAGAACTCAATGGCTGAAGGATAAATTTTGTCACGACAAAGAATTTTTCTATCATGACAATAAAAGCAAAGGAATGATAAAATTCTGTCGCGATGGAGAAAAGTAGGTCGTGGCGGGGGGGTGAAAGACTTGAGAATGGCTAAAGCTGATTGTGTAAGTAACATATAATTCTATGTCGCGACAAACAGCTCAGCAAGTGACAAGAATCAGAGAAGAAAAGTTTGTCGCTACCAAAGAGTTTCTTGTCATGACAAAAATTACTAAGGACTTAAAGAAATCCTGTCGCGGCAGAGTTTCCAAGAAGAAAAGCAATTGTTTGTGGCGACAAGGAAAATTATGTCGCGACAAGCTCCAGAAGAACAAGGACATGAGGAATTTGAGTCGCGAAGCAATCGAGGTTTAGTGTCGCGACACAAGGCTTTCTGTCATGACAAGAACAAAACCATTGATACAATTTATGTTGCGACATTATCAAGAAATGCATCATGACACAATCTAGAAACAACCTGAAAACGGTCGACGAAATATAAACTACGATAGAGAGCGCGACAAAGGTAATACATCGCGTGAGACCTTTTATGTCGTGACAAAGACCAATTGGGTTAAGTGCAGGAGTCCACAGCATGATGTGAAGTGAGGCCCAACATTGGAAAGCCTATAAATGCAACACAGGAAGCGATGTCTGCGCTTTCGGAGAAGCTCTAGGATTTTGGGTGGATTGAAGACTCTTGGGTATTGTCTTGAAGTGCGGCAGGTTGGTATTTTTATAAATTCTTCTTTTCATTCTTTATTTGATTTAAATGGATGCTATAAGGTTTATGGAGTTCATTTATTTGTCGGTTCGTTTATGATTTCGGTGAATTTTCTGATCGATTAGTCAGCGATAAGTAAACCGAGTTTTGAAAAGTTGAGCTCTATAAATGGGTCATTGATGATAGTCATTTTCTTTGGATAAGGTGGAAAGCTTTTAATTAGAATTCTTGAATTTATTTATTGGTAGCGTTTATAAATTTACTTGTTCTCGATGCTAGTACGAGTGTACCTAAATAAGTAGATATCTCGCTCGATTTGGGAGGCCCTCCTAAGTGACACGGAGATGGAGAATCACAAAGAGTGTAAAAGCGATTCCTTGCAGTATGGTAGACTAATACTATGGAACTAATAAGACTTTGAAGGATTACTCGAGATGATCACCCAGCTTACTTATAATTGGAGGATGGTTGAATGAAATGCTCTGTTTAATCACTTAGAAATTATCTCACTCTTTTCTTGAATTGATTATGATCTGTGTTAGCAAAGATCTAATCAAGGAGATGGAAATTTTCATCGTAAGTGTAGGATGAAGAGGTGTCAATCAAGATTGGAGAAGGCTTGCAAGATCACGTATATGAAGCAAGAATTCTTTAGTCCTAAGATCTGAGTATGAAGTAAAAGGAAAAATACTTAATTCTTAGAAAGAAGGTTATATATTACAAGTAACTGATTAGAATCATGTCTCAGAAATGAATATGAACCTTTAATCAGTGAAAAGTATCGTTAGGGGAGAAATCAAAACCATACTACCTTGCATCTTTGACAAACTCTGTTTTCCAATTGATGGATTTGAGCTATGAATCGAAATGATCACGAGAAGTGGTCATACTAATTGATCCATGTCTAGTTTTTCCTCACTCAGTGAATCCTCAACCTCAATTTTATTAAACTTTATTTTTGTATATTTAAGATTTCAGTCTAAGACTACTTTTAATCCTCTTATCATCATATCAGTGGAGTTCAAATAGTAATGATCTTGAGTAGTTAGGGTAGTTAGTCTTTTGATTTATCATCTTTCCTCATGGGAACGATATCTAGAATTAACTATCCACTTTTATTACTTGTACGACCTGTGGACTTGCAGTGATTGAGACCACACACAAATTTTAAATGAGTCATTTTAAAAACAAAGAACAATTCCATTTTTTTCATACATATGAAAAATGGTATTAACAAGTTTTTGGCGCCGTTGCCAGGGATTAGGTAATAGTTCTTTGGTAGTAATGTCATAAATTTGTATATATCATTTGGTCTTAACAAGTTTTGGCGCCAGTTCATGAAGTTAGGTAATAGTCCATTTTGGTAGTAGTGTCATAAAATTTGTATATATCATTTGAACAACAAGTTTTTATTTATTGGCCGGGGATAAATGATAAATTTAAGATCGACATTAAACGAAAGGATTTGCGATAGTAAATGAAGAAGCTTTAATGGTAGTAGCTGAAGAAGCTACTGATATGTTTCTATGAGCTTAATGGATATAACTGTCTCCCACAGAATTCAATTGATCTTAGTGTGTTTCTATTTCAGGAAGATTTTAAATGCATAGAAAACCAAAGTAGATCTGCTGCCTTTAGACACTGAAATTGAGAACTTCTGAAATATGAGAATCACGATTACGGAATCCGAAGTATGGTTCAAATCAAAGAAAGATTGCAGGTTATTCGAGAAAAGAAGAAGTAGAAACCGGAGGCCTAAAACTATGGAGGACTTTTGTAGGCCTGTTATCGAAGTAGTACTGCGAGTAAGACAACACAGCCCAGAAACGGCAAATTTTGAAGTGAAGCCGGCATTAATTACCATGGTGACAACTACAGTTCCTTTGGTCATCCTCTGAAGATCCCAATGAGCATATGGGGAGATTCATGAGGATGGTTAACATAGTCAAACTGAATAGGGTGAGACCAGAAGTAATCAAGTTGCAGCTCTTCCCCTTTTCCCTAAGAGATGTGGCGTGACATGGTTTGGAATATTCTTCTAGTGGGATCGATGAACACTTGGGAAAGAGTTGGTGGAGGCCTAAATGACTGATTTTTCTCGGCTTTACTTCTTTGAAAGAGGGGAGAAAATAATTGTCTTCAAGCGGGAAGAGGAGAGTCTTCAATGCATAGGAAAGATTTAAAAGACTATTAAAAAATGTCATATGCATAGAATGATTGACCACTCGGATGGATATATATTTATCATGCCATGAGTTATGCCTCTAAAGGGTATAGTGTTAAATCTGTTGTGGAGCTTTTAAAGAAGAAGCATAGAGGAGGCAAGACAAGCGATTGAGACCTTTCAAGTAGCTACAAGGCTCATTTGAAGCTTAGGACGACAAGCGAGGGAAGTCGTTTGATTAGGCTGAACCATATGGCGCCCGGGAGGAAGCAAATTTAGTTCTGTGATAAACGAACTAGGAGCTGATGAAGGAGAATGAATACGCACATGAAGTAGGAGCAGTAAAAGAATGAATTAGAAGCAGTGTTGAGGGACCAGTTGAAGAAGAACCCTACCAAGTTAAGGAAACCAAGTATATGAGTGAGCAAAGAAGTTATCACTTCAAGCTGCTTGACTTGCCTACACCGCATACCGACACCCTGGAACCGCAGAAAACCTTTCGCTATGGTGGAGAGACCTGACGGGGCCCCGAACTGGACGGAATTACCATTAGTTTATGCTCAACCGGGTTCTAGAGCAGTAGCAGCGGAGGGACAATGGGGAGAATACTCGGGGCCGGGAAAAGGACTCAATCCATTTGAAGATCGAGATGCAATTCATGTTAGAAAAGCAAAGAATTACGAACATGCGCAGAATATTTATTTATGAACTTGAAAATTTCAAAGCAAACACAACTGTGTTTCAGAAAAATACTAATGTTTTATTAAGGAAATTGGAAACTCAGGTAGGGCAGCTAGCCCTTTCCTTGCAAAACCAATCAAGGAATGCATTTCCCATTAGTACAAAGACAAATCCAAAAGATTTTACACCTACTTCATTGAGAGGAGACAATGAATTGCAAGGAAACAAGAAGATGTAGGAGGAAAGAGGCATTGGAAAAAGATTGAGGAAGAGCGCCGGACTAGGAGCATACAAGGAATCTTGAAAATGAATAAATTACTCCCCGGCAATGTCTAGCTAAAGGCGATAAGGCGGCGGCTTCTTGGGAGGCAACCCCAGCAAACTTTTTAGTTTAAATTTAGAGTGTTGATTAGATTTTGTGAGTTTGAATTTTCCAGTTTGAATTATGTTAGAAGTTTTATTTTTAGTGGTTGTTGATTTTTCATGACAATGAAGCTATATTAAAGATGAATTTTATTAGGAAGCACACTGTCTCAAACTAAAAAATGCAGAAAATAGCTAAAAGTGGGAGTATTTCTATTTCCCTCAATTTGTTTTTAATGTTAATGCATAATTGAAGTTTGGGGGGAATGTGATTTTATTTTAAGGCAGACAATGAATGGCAGCTTTGTTGGTTTCAAATTCTTTTTAGATATTCTGAACATCATCTTTGTGGGTATTTTAAGAATAAAGAAATAAAATGTTGTTGTTCATACTTGCATTGAGGTTCTTGGTTGATTAAATGAGTTTGCACAAGTATGTTCAGTTGGGTAGGAGTGAATACACCTTGCTTTAAATGTGTCTTGAGTGAAAGGGTGGATAGATGCAATTACGGAAAATTTTAGTTAAATGTATCGCAACATACTTTCTTTGACTAATATAACATAGTTCATGAAACCACTAAAATAATATGCAACATACTTTCTACGTAGCCATTGACATGATCAATTTGGACTCGATTTGAAAAGGCAAATTTATGTCGCGACCATGATTTTCATTGTTAGCGACATAAACTCGGATGATGCATTGAAAATAATGTACATAACATTCTTCTCGATGTCGACATTAAGCGCCCAGTTTCTAATTGATTGCAAAACTATGTCGCGATAATTATTTACATGCGAGACATCGTATTAAAAATAGAATGAACCTTAGGAAATTGCTTTCGTGACATTTAATGAAGACACCACAAAACAGTTAGCTTATAAATAGAAAATTTTGAAAATTGAAGGGCCACCTTTCTCATAAACCATCAACCCTCTCAGCTTCCATACTCAAATCTCTCTCATCTTGCCTTCTAAAAACTCTAGAGCTCCAAAACCCTAACCGATCTCTTACGATGTCTGAGCCTACCAACCTGGTTCCAAACCTCAACGAAATCATGAAAAAGTATGTTGAGTGGGATAATGAGACGGTTCAAGCTACTCAAGCAATGACAAAGCAAGATGAACAAAGGGCCGAATTAAGCGAATGTTTGGTGATAGAGGAAGAATCAAGAAGGAATATGAAGCGAAGCGGGGCGGCGAGAGTGAAAAAGCGAAACTTTATCTTAGACAAGCGGTTGCGCTAATGGAGAAAGTATGGAAGGAAAGAGGTTTCATTGCGAAGGTTTCAAAAGCTTGTCTCCCCTTTCGTTGACATGCTTGAGAAGAGAGAATGGCAAGCATTGGGCGAGCATAAGGAACCTGGGTGCGCTGCTATGGTAAAGGAATTCTTTGCTAATATGGTTGAAAAGGAAGGAAATAAAGTTTATGTCAGAGGACATTGGATAGACTTCAACAAAGAAAGGACAAATCTGTTGTTCAACTTGAAGTTGTAGAAGGATGGCTCAAAGTTCAAGAAATTACTAAAGAGCAGTTACGGAGAGATAGTAGACCGTGACGGTCGAGAAAAGGAAAGTGGAAGGAACAAAAAACCCTATAAATCCATTTCTAGAGGAGACTTAAGCTGAAGAGGCTAGGTATGGTTCTATTTCATCGAATTACGTCATTCTACCATCAAGCACCTCGGCATAGTGAAGGGATGGAAACGATCCTCATTTATGCATTCTTTGAAGGGGTATAGAATAAATGTGGGGAAAATAATTGAAAAGTCCATTTTGAGCTACTCGGAAGCAATTGCAGGGGACTGATTCCACACCCAGCCTATGCCTTCTAGGGGAAGTTGAGGCAGAATGCGAAAAAGAAGAAACATACCCCAGGGTATCCCCTCTGACATTGACAGGAGTGACGAATGGTTCAAAGAACAAAGGAAAGGGGAAAGAGAAAGATATGTAAGAAGAAAGGGGGCCTAAAAGGTGCCACGAACCAGCACAATGGGAAAGTTCATCCTAAAGCGACAAGGCGTCGGGGAAGTCCAAGCCCCATTTTGGGTCACAGCCCAGGTGAGACAAAACCATCGGGAACAAGTTTGGAAGTTCAAGGCACCCGGTGTAACAATGTGGCCCGATGGAGGTGCTTAAATAATTGAAACAGGAGATGAAAGAAAGAGACAACCAACTCAAGCTCCAACTACAACTCAGGGATGAGTACATAGAGGCAAAGCTCAGAAGAAAGGACCATAATCTAGAGGATGCTTTAAGAAAAAAAGATGAAGAATGGAGAGTTGAATTAGAAAAAAATGGACCAATATTGGTTAAATAGTATGGCACACTGCAAGAAAAGATTTCGACTAATGACTTATGAACAAGTAAACAACAGAGCCTTCCTTGAGTCATTGGCTAAAAGGTAGAGAGAACTAATAGAGAGTAATGCAAAAATCTTGGACTAGGCTATAAAGACAGTCTTAAACAAAAAGAAAGTGACATTGCCACAAATAAGGATCTCAGATTGTGTGCCATACACAATAGTCCCTCCAGGAGAAACAAATCCAATACTACCTTTCTTAAACCCAAATCCCGGATAAGAAGGACCTTGAACCACAGCAAAGAACTAATTAAAATAAAGCCCTTGGTGTAAGAAGAAAGAAAGAACTAACTTGATGAGAGGAGTAGAAGAATGTTAGGATGAAAATGCTAAGGAAAGGTTCTGATGAATAAAAATGAAAATTGTTTTGCTCTTCCATATCTTTCTCTCCATGTAACCAATACCCAATCCTTTACAAATTCAATAAAATAGAAAATTCTTTGCAAGATTTGTGTACATTTTTGTTTGATCTTTCTTGTTTGTTTCCTTTCCTTCATGTTTAATAGTTAGAAATCTTTGACTTGTGATAAATAGCTTAGTTGAAATATTTGAGAAACCAGCTACCTAGATCTAAATGTTAAATTGTTGTAACATGTTTGGTTGATTAGGCCCAGTTAATGAATGACATTGTGGTTGTGTTGGTACTCCCTTTGAATGCATGATTTAAATGAACATTTTGGTAGTAAGCGTATAAAGAACAAATCTCGAATCGAGCAAAAAATCTAATAGTACATTGGGGTAGGATGAAATAAATGGAAATGGAAAGTTGTAGATGTGGATAAATGTGTTGAATTTCAAGATTTAGGAAGACTTTAATAAGTGATGGAATAGATAAGACCCATAATTTTGTTTGTGTAAAACGATTTGGTTACAAAATCACGATAAATACCGTAATTGGCAATAACTCTAAAAATTGTGCCAAGACTAGGAACATCTTAAGGATCCATCACATTAAGCTCTTTATGTCCTAGAACTTATTGGATTATTGATCAATAAATCTGGCATTACCACTAATGGAAGTAGTTTGATGCATCCTTGGAATTGAGCCTTTCAAAGCCTACCCTTTTATATGCATATGCATATACATAATTCCTTAATGACTACATCAATCTCATCATCAAACAACAAATAATAAACCCAATTCCTTCCTTACACATGATCTTCACATTAAAAGAGGCCTTATTTGCCCAAATCATGAGACAAAGCACATCAAGGATAAGAAGAGGACAAGTTTGGGCAAATATTATTTCAAGTTGTAGAAAAGGATGAAAAGGGTTGAGAAAAACAATTCAAAGAAATAAGAAAAGATGAAGAGGATTGTGAAAGAAGCTGTGAAAAGAAAAAGATCAACGAGGAATGAGTTTGGTCTTGTAGCCTTCCTCCCTAGAACAATTAAGTCCTTAGGGGTGTTCAACACCTAATACCCTAATGCCAGTTGGTATGGGAGTTATTGACCCAAAGTTCGCTAAAGGGTAGTAAGCAAAAAGACAAAACATGACACCATTCCACCCAAACTTGGAGAAAATGAAAAAGTAGAAAAGCTTTGGAATAAGAGGAAGAGAAGTTATCTTACGTGTGTGGGAAAAGAAAAAGAAAAAGGCACCCTGATGAAAAATATCAGAAAGATGAAAAAACTTGATGGGAAGGTTGGAAACTTGTAATCAAGAGAAATCGAGATGGATCAAAGAAGGCAAGAGTGTAAGTTGTCAGTGAAGTCTGGGTTAAATTGAGCCTAAAATGTCTAATTATCTACCTCATTACCCAAGCCACACATTACAAGCCTAAAAGACCTATTTGATTCTGAAGGTGGTGCTATGCCTACAAGCTTATTTTTAATCCATTTTAACATGTTTTTAACAATTTTAGATCTGTTATGCCAAATTATGGAATATTTGCCAACATATTTTGTGGAGGTTAATTTGAGAGAAAACAAGCGAAAAGAAACCCAAAGTAGAAAATACGTGATCACGTGTCACGACGCAATTTTGTATGTTGTGACCGCAGGACTTCAGCGAACGAAGGAACTTTGTGGTAGCCCGACAACTAAATGTCTTATGAAGCTCACATAAAACTTATTAATTTGAAAGAAATTTTATCGTAACAAGGAATTTTTTGTCAGCGACAATAAAGCTAAGGAATGATAAAATTCTATTGTGATAGAGAAAAGTAGGTCACGATAGAAATTGATGAAGACTTGAGAATGACCAAGGCAATTATGTATGTATTTAATTCTAATATGCGACAAACAACTCTAACAGCGACAAGAATCGGAGAAGAAAAATTACGTAAGTAACTAAAAGAGTTTCTTGTCACGACGAGAAATTTGCTAAGGACTTAAAGAAATCCTGTGCCAATGAGGAGTTTTCTCTCGCGACAAAATTGCCCCAGTGAAAAGCAATTGTTTTATGTCGCGACAAACTCCAGAAGAACAAGGACATAAGAAGCTAGGTGTAAATTGGTTTGGTGTCGTGACACAATGCATTCCTGTTGTGACAAGAACAAGACTGCTGAATACAATTTATGTCGCGACATTATCAAAGTATGTCATGACACAATCTAAAGGCAATAGGAAACGAGTTGCGACGAATACAAGAAGCTACGAAAAGGTAGCGGCAAGGTAGCTCATGTAAAAAACCTTTATGTCGCTACAAAGAGACCAATTTGGGCCAGAATTCTGGGAGTCCACAACGTAATTAATGAAGTGAGGCCTAAGATTGGAAAACCTATAAATACACGCTTCACAGGAAACGTGTCTTGCGACTTTAAGTGACTCGAGTTTTGGGTGGTTGAAGACTCTTGTACATTTTTATTTTTTTTTTATTTTTTTTTCTTTTTCATTTAGTAGATTTATCTTAGTATAGTTTTCCTTTAATTTTCATGATTTGGAGTATTATGCTGAAGTGTAACCCCGAGCTAGTATTTCTTTATGATTCTTTTTTCATTCTTGTTTGATGATTTAAATGAATCTTTGCAGAGTTTTGGAGTTCATTTATTTCAGTTCGTTTATGATTTCAGTGAAGTTTCCTAATCAGTTAGTCACTGATAAGAGTAAACCAGTTTTAAAAAGTTGAGCTCACTGGAAATGGGTCATTAATGATAGTCATTTTGCGGCATAAGGTGGAAGAAAGCTTTAATTAGAATTCTTGAATTTATTTTATTGGTAGCGTTTATAAATTTACTTGTTCTCAGTACTAGTACAGTGTACCTAATGCAAGGTACGGTATCTCCACTGCAGTTCGGGAGGCCTCTCGTGACACGAGAGATGGAGAATCACGAGGGTGTAAAAGCGAGTTCATACTTGGTATGGTAGACTAATACTATGGAACTAATGAACTTTGAAGGATTACTCGGATAGATCACCCAACACTTATAATTGGAGGATGGTTGAGATGAGTATACGTTTAATCACTTAGAGGTATCTCCTCTTTTTGCTGAATTGATTATGATCCTGTGTTAGCAAAGATCTAATCAAGGAGATGGAAATTTTCATCATAAGTGTAGGATGAGGTGTCAATCAAATTGGAGAAGGCTTGCAAGATCCTGTATATGGGGGCAAGAATTCTTTAGTCCTAAGATCTGAGTATGAACGATTGAAAAGGAAAAATACTTAAATCTTATAAAAGAAGGTTATATATTACAAATGGCTGATTAGAATCATGTCTCAGAAATGAATATGAACCTTTAATCAGTGCTAAGTATGGTTGAGGGAGAAATCCAAGCCATACTACCTTGCATCTTTGACAAACTCAATTTTCCAATTGATGGTTGAGCTATGAATCGAAATGATGCAGAAATTGATTATTACTAATTGATCCATGTCGGTTTTGCCTAACCGGTGAATCCTGACCCGATTTTATTAAACTTTATTTTGTATATTTAAGATTTCAGTCTAGGACTACCTTTTAGTCCTCTTATCATCATATTAGTGGAGTTCAAATAGTAATGATCTTGAGTAGTTGGGGTAGTTAGTCTTTTGATTTATCATCTTTCCTTGTGGGAACTATATTTGGACTTAAATATTCACTTTTATTACTTGTACGACCTGTGCACTTGCAGTGATCGAGACCACACACACAAATTTTAAACGAGTCATTTTAAAACAAGAACGATTCCATTTTCATACATATGAAAAATGGTCTTAACTCACTTGTATTTGTTGCCGGGGATTAGGTAATAGTCCTTTGGTAGTAGTGTCATAAATTTTATATATAATTAGTCTTAACGTGGATCCTAGTAGAGAGCATTGAGGTTGTGAAGAATTTTGAGAGGTATATTAAAGGGACCTCATATGTTGTAGTATGTTATGGAGGATCAATTTCAACATTGGAGTTATGCTGGATGGGTACATTGTTAGCCTTGACAAAGAAAAGCCACTTCGAGGATATGTGTTTACACTTGCAAGAGGAGCTGCCGTTGGGTTTCCAAAACTCTCAAGTTTGTGGCTTTGTCTACAGCAGACGAGTACATGGCTTGACTACCTGGCTTGGAAGGAAGCTATTTGGATTCAAAGGATATTGGAAGAGCCCAGGCACAAAAAAGAGAAGATTTTCTTGTTTTGTGACAATTAGAGTGCCTTGAACATTGCAAGGAATCTAGCCTTTCATTCCAGAACGAAACATATTGGAGTTCAATATCACTTTGTCCGAGAAGTAGTAGAAAAAATGTACCATGGATATGCAAATGGTCCATACGATTGAAAATCTAGCGGTCTTTAATAAAACCAGTGTGGTGATAAATTTAATTGGTGTTGATCCTCTTATGGCTTGATAGAAACGTAAGCAACAAGAAGAAGGCAGGTGAAGGAAGTAGAAATCACAAAGAAAATAAGTGTGAAAATCGATTGAAAATCAA